>JAHPZR010011616.1:0-38008 GCA_019787425.1 Platygyra sinensis
AGCGGTTTAGGTGCAGCTCTGGGCGCCCCCCCACACCCCCCCCCCCCCCCCCCTCCCCCCCTCCCATGACAGATTCTGTTGGGCGCAGAGGTCTAGTAATCGAGAAGAAATGGACCCATGTGAGGTGAGCTCCTATGTTTTAATTGGGGATGTTTAAAACCCGCGATTCATTAATCTTATACCTAACCCTTCCTCCACCGGCTTCTCCTTATGAAGACTTTGAGGTCAGCGTTCCCTATCACTGCCTTTTTGTCCGCTCCTAAGATGCCATCTCTTTTCAAACTGCGTCTCTCTTGCTCCCGAATCCTTTTCAGCCTGCCCCCCCCGCGTCGCGTAGTTCTGCGATTCAAGCTCTTTTTCTGCTAGAGGCAGACGTATGAGCTTCTTGGCTCGCAGCTCTAGCAATCGGCTAGCCACTTGCAGCCTAGTGGTGCTGCTGCTTGTACTTGACACTAGTGAGTGGCGCAAAGAATGACAAGAACAAACAACAGATGGTGTCTCTGACAATTCGTCAGATTGGTCTAGCAATTCTACTTTTTAAACTATCTATAAGTAGGAGGGCTCGTTTCAAGATTTCATTTTCCTCCTTGAGTTGGGCTCCGTCTATGAATTCGCTGTAAAGGTCCTGCTCATTACAGGCTGAGCAGGCTCTGTAGAAGGCTTCCAAACTCCTCCGTGGCGGCCGTGAGGTCACCTGCTTTGGTGTTAATATCACTGTCATCGCGAGCCTCTTCAGCTGATTGCATGACAATTAAAAGTTTCTACGCAACCTGAGGATATCCTCTCCATTTATCTTCTATGGCGTTTTGAAGGGCCTTAGGTATCAATTGTATTTTCCTTTTACTTTTCCTGACTCCAATCTCCGCGACTCCGTCAATGTCATTGCTTGCCATCTTTTAGTGACTTCGGTTTTTTAAATACGATTAGATATGGCTTACCTTTCAGGTGTTCGTTGTTAATGCAGCAGACTTTTCACTGTAATGAACACAAGTAGCTAGCACGTGGTGCACATTGAGATCGTCAAGCGCCAACCACACAGTGTCAGAACAATTAGGCAGGCTTCGCTTGATCGGCTTTTATTAAGGTTAACTTGCCCAAATATCGTACACGTGCAGTGAAAAACTAAAGAGTAGATTGCAGTGCGTAATTAAAAGAGAGCTAGAATTTACAAGATTTACAAAGATGTGTTAAAAGGAAATACGATAAAGTAATATAAACAGACATAACTTACGTCTGGTACTGCCTTAAAGTCTAAAGAGAAAAAAGTAACTCCGTGCTCCTATCTCGACGCCATTATACAATGGTAAGTCAGATTCATTCTCAAATTAAATCTGGAATGAGAAAATTAGTTAATATGGAACGCTCATTTCAATGTAACCCGATGAGACTTAGTCAATATAAACAAACACTCTGAGGTCAATTTGAGGTCACTAAGTGCACAATTTCTTCAACAATGATCTACTCCATAGTGAAGCACTCGCTAAAAAAACCCAACCAAATTTTACTGTACATTTAAAAACTATATCTCAAGGCTTCAAAACCAAAATTTGGGACAATTTGGAGAATTCCCATAACCAGGAGCTGGATTTTCAGTTTTGCCTATAAATTTTTGCATTTGTGAGCTCTTGTCAACTGGCCATTTTGAATGCGCTTAACAAGCGTTGATTTTACACTTCAGAACCGGAAATATGTTGTAAATAGGATGTTAGATGTCCATTTTATAGGATTAAGTGTTAGATTGGCGATAGGTTAACATGCTTGGTTATGCGTAGCAGTTTTTTGGCCGGCCGATTTTCCCTTGTGAGGTGGTTAATTTCAGGCTTCAGATGGGCAAAATCCAAAAATCTCAAATATCTCAAATAATCCAAAATTTTGGAAATTAAACCCCAGGAGGTTTGTAAAACTCGCCAGTACCTCTTTATAGACTTAAAATTAGGGTAGGTTAGATTTCGACTGTGACCGCCTTTCGCTCCCGATTTTCCTGTGCACTCCCTCTTAAAATTCACCTTTGATCAGTGTTTCAGCCAGAAAATTTTACTTGAGGGCCAAAGCGGCCCCTGAAGAATTGTTTTTAGGGGCCAATTTTTTAGGAAAGGGGCCAATAGTATATAATTGGTAAAAAATAGTCGCCAAATGCAAATGCCTGGTCGCCAGATACTAGTAATGAAGGTCCGGTATGACATACCTGACGTAGTCAATGACCAAGGGTTTGCAATGCATTATAGGAACGATTTCAAACACAGTCAGCCATTTGGAAAGTTTTGCGATACAGCAAAACAAAAGGATGGATTGACCTATTTTCTCTTGTTGAGTGTTTTGGAAGCGAAGATCTTTCAATATGATTTCTAGAAGAACATAAGGTGTGCGCAAATAACCGTCGTTTATTCTCAACGGAGAGATTATGATGACTAAACCAGAATTTTTTGGTCACCAAGAAACCCGGGGTAGTCAATCGATAATATTGATAATTAATAACATTCGATAATTAAGAAATAGAAAAACATGTTCCGTGTTTGTATCGAGTTATACAAACATGAGTGGAAGTTTGGGAGAACGAGAAATGCTGTGGGAACACGAGCCGCAGGCGAGTGTTTCCACAGCTTTTCGAGTTCTCCCAAACTTTCACGAGTGGTTTGTATAACTCGATACAAACACGAAGTACATGTTTTCTATTTCTTTTAGAAAACACCACGACGAGAAAAAGGAAAACAACTTGTTAACTTTGATTATCAAATGTAAATTCTCTTTTGCTCGCGCCATCACTACGTCAACAGCGCGTGCTAGTTCTGTGTCTCCATCGAGTTATACAAACACGATTTTCAACAAATCAGCGCGCGTGCTTTCTTAGAACTGTTTTCTAACAAATGATAAAAATCGATTGATTATTTCGAAATTCGATAAAATCGATAAAACATTTCGTTGTGAGTAATCGATAATTATCGCTTTTTGAATTTGGGCTGTTGATTTTATCGATAAATATAGAATTTATTGAAACGGAATTATTGTCCCATTACCTAGCCTGTGAAAACAGCCGTCCTTCTTCGCTCCCGGCCCCGAGTAAGGCTTTTCGCGTGAAGGTCCTTCACGCGAAAAGCCTTACTCGGGCCGGGAGCGAAGAAGGACGGCTGTTTTCACAGGCTAGGTAATGGGACAATAATTCCGTTTCAATAAATTCTATATTTATCGATAAAATCAACAGCCCAAATTCAAAAAGCGATAATTATCGATTACTCACAACGAAATGTTTTATCGATTTTATCGAATTTCGAAATAATCAATCGATTTTTATCATTTGTTAGAAAACAGTTCTAAGAAAGCACGCGCGCTGATTTGTTGAAAATCGTGTTTGTATAACTCGATGGAGACACAGAACTAGCACGCGCTGTTGACGTAGTGATGGCGCGAGCAAAAGAGAATTTACATTTGATAATCAAAGTTAACAAGTTGTTTTCCTTTTTCTCGTCGTGGTGTTTTCTAAAAGAAATAGAAAACATGTACTTCGTGTTTGTATCGAGTTATACAAACCACTCGTGAAAGTTTGGGAGAACTCGAAAAGCTGTGGAAACACTCGCCTGCGGCTCGTGTTCCCACAGCATTTCTCGTTCTCCCAAACTTCCACTCATGTTTGTATAACTCGATACAAACACGGAACATGTTTTTCTATTTCTTAATTATCGAATGTTATTAATTATCAATATTATCGATTGACTACCCCGGGTTTCTTGGTGACCAAAAAATTCTGGTTTAGTCATCATAATCTCTCCGTTGAGAATAAACGACGGTTATTTGCGCACACCTTATGTTCTTCTAGAAATCATATTGAAAGATCTTCGCTTCCAAAACACTCAACAAGAGAAAATAGGTCAATCCATCCTTTTGTTTTGCTGTATCGCAAAACTTTCCAAATGGCTGACTGTGTTTGAAATCGTTCCTATAATGCATTGCAAACCCTTGGTCATTGACTACGTCAGGTATGTCATACCGGACCTTCATTACTAGTATCTGGCGACCAGGCATTTGCATTTGGCGACTATTTTTTACCAATTATATACTATTGGCCCCTTTCCTAAAAAATTGGCCCCTAAAACAATTCTTCAGGGGCCGCTTTGGCCCTCAAGTAAAATTTTCTGGCTGAAACACTGATCAAAGGTGAATTTTAAGAGGGAGTGCACAGGAAAATCGAGCGACGAAAGGCGGTCACAGTCGAAATCTAACCTACCCTAATTTTAAGTCTATAAAGAGGTACTGGCGAGTTTTACAAACCTCCTGGGGTTTAATTTCCAAAATTTTGGATTATTTGAGATATTTGAGATTTTTGGATTTTGCCCATCTGAAGCCTGAAATTAACCACCTCACAAGGGAAAATCGGCCGGCCAAAAAACTGCTACGCATAACCAAGCATGTTAACCTATCGCCAATCTAACACTTAATCCTATAAAATGGACATCTAACATCCTATTTACAACATATTTCCGGTTCTGAAGTGTAAAATCAACGCTTGTTAAGCGCATTCAAAATGGCCAGTTGACAAGAGCTCACAAATGCAAAAATTTATAGGCAAAACTGAAAATCCAGCTCCTGGTTATGGGAATTCTCCAAATTGTCCCAAATTTTGGTTTTGAAGCCTTGAGATATAGTTTTTAAATGTACAGTAAAATTTGGTTGGGTTTTTTTAGCGAGTGCTTCACTATGGAGTAGATCATTGTTGAAGAAATTGTGCACTTAGTGACCTCAAATTGACCTCAGAGTGTTTGTTTATATTGACTAAGTCTCATCGGGTTACATTGAAATGAGCGTTCCATATTAACTAATTTTCTCATTCCAGATTTAATTTGAGAATGAATCTGACTTACCATTGTATAATGGCGTCGAGATAGGAGCACGGAGTTACTTTTTTCTCTTTAGACTTTAAGGCAGTACCAGACGTAAGTTATGTCTGTTTATATTACTTTATCGTATTTCCTTTTAACACATCTTTGTAAATCTTGTAAATTCTAGCTCTCTTTTAATTACGCACTGCAATCTACTCTTTAGTTTTTCACTGCACGTGTACGATATTTGGGCAAGTTAACCTTAATAAAAGCCGATCAAGCGAAGCCTGCCTAATTGTTCTGACACTGTGTGGTTGGCGCTTGACGATCTCAATGTGCACCACGTGCTAGCTACTTGTGTTCATTACAGTGAAAAGTCTGCTGCATTAACAACGAACACCTGAAAGGTAAGCCATATCTAATCGTATTTAAAAAACCGAAGTCACTAAAAGATGGCAAGCAATGACATTGACGGAGTCGCGGAGATTGGAGTCAGGAAAAGTAAAAGGAAAATACAATTGATACCTAAGGCCCTTCAAAACGCCATAGAAGATAAATGGAGAGGATATCCTCAGGTTGCGTAGAAACTTTTAATTGTCATGCAATCAGCTGAAGAGGCTCGCGATGACAGTGATATTAACACCAAGCAGGTGACCTCACGGCCGCCACGGAGGAGTTTGGAAGCCTTCTACAGAGCCTGCTCAGCCTGTAATGAGCAGGACCTTTACAGCGAATTCATAGACGGAGCCCAACTCAAGGAGGAAAATGAAATCTTGAAACGAGCCCTCCTACTTATAGATAGTTTAAAAAGTAGAATTGCTAGACCAATCTGACGAATTGTCAGAGACACCATCTGTTGTTTGTTCTTGTCATTCTTTGCGCCACTCACTAGTGTCAAGTACAAGCAGCAGCACCACTAGGCTGCAAGTGGCTAGCCGATTGCTAGAGCTGCGAGCCAAGAAGCTCAATACGTCTGCCTCCTAGCAGAAAAAGAGCTTGAAGCGCAGAACACGCGACGCGGAGGCTGAAAAGATTCGGGAGCAAGAGAGAGCGCAGTTTGAAAAAGAGATGGCATAATCTTAGGAGCGGACAAAAAAGGCAGTGATAGGGAACGCTGAACTCAAAGTCTTCGAGGAAGCGCTTTTGGAGGAAGGGTTAGGAGAAGATTATGAATCGCCGGAGTTTTAAACATCCCCAAATTAAAACAGAGGAGCGCACCTCACAATGGGTCCATTCTTCTCGATTACTAGACCTCTCGCCCACAGGAAATCTGTCACGCCAAGAAGCTGCACCTAAACCGCTATTGTGTCGGAAGAAGCTATCACCGGAGAAAGAAGTCTATGTCGGAGTTTACCCACTATCGGAGTATCATTGGAGAACTGGAGTTACTTTTTTCTCTTTAGACTTTAAGGCAGTACCAGACGTAAGTTATGTCTGTTTATATTACTTTATCGTATTTCCTTTTAACACATCTTTGTAAATCTTGTAAATTCTAGCTCTCTTTTAATTACGCACTGCAATCTACTCTTTAGTTTTCACTGCACGTGTACGATATTTGGGCAAGTTAACCTTAATAAAAGCCGATCAAGCGAAGCCTGCCTAATTGTTCTGACACTGTGTGGTTGGCGCTTGACGATCTCAATGTGCACCACGTGCTAGCTACTTGTGTTCATTACAGTGAAAAGTCTGCTGCATTAACAACGAACACCTGAAAGGTAAAGCCATATCTAATCGTATTTAAAACCGAAGTCACTAAAAGATGGCAAGCAATGACATTGACGGAGTCGCGGAGATTGGAGTCAGGAAAAGTAAAAGGAAAATACAATTGATACCTAAGGCCCTTCAAAACGCCATAGAAGATAAATGGAGAGATATCCTCAGGTTGCGTAGAAAACTTTTAATTGTCATGCAATCAGCTGAAGAGGCTCGCGATGACAGTGATATTAACACCAAAGCAGGTGACCTCACGGCCGCCACGGAGGAGTTTGGAAGCCTTCTACAGAGACTGCTCAGCCTGTATGAGCAGGACCTTTACAGCGAATTCATAGACGGAGCCCAACTCAAGGAGGAAAATGAAATCTTGAAACGAGCCCTCCTACTTATAGATAGTTTAAAAAGTAGAATTGCTAGACAATCTGACGAATTGTCAGAGACACCATCTGTTGTTTGTTCTTGTCATTCTTTGCGCCACTCACTAGTGTCAAGTACAAGCAGCAGCACCACTAGGCTGCAAGTGCTAGCCGATGCTAGAGCTGCGAGCCAAGAAGCTCAATACGTCTGCCTCATAGCAGAAAAAGAGCTTGAGCGCAGAACACGCGACGCGGAGGCTGAAAAGATTCGGGAGCAAGAGAGAGCGCAGTTTGAAAAAGAGATGGCAATCTTAGGAGCGGACAAAAAGGCAGTGATAGGGAACGCTGAACTCAAAGTCTTCGAGGAAGCGCTTTTGGAGGAAGGGTTAGGAGAAGATTATGAATCGCCGGAGTTTAAACATCCCCAAATTAAAACAGAGGAGCGCACCTCACAATGGGTCCATTCTTCTCGATTACTAGACCTCTCGCCACAGGAAAATCTGTCACGCCAAGAAGCTGCACCTAAACCGCTAATTGTGTCGGAAGAAGCGAAACCTTTGTCATCTCCACCTCCCAAACCTAAAACGCCGGAAAAAAACAGACCAATCTCACGTTCTAAGCCCAGATCCGGAGTCGGACCGTAAATTAAATGACAGTCAGCAGGGTTCGAGACTAACGGTAGCCAACTAGCCACAGACTAGTAGAAATTCCATTTTGGCTAGTAGTTTTTGTGCCTCACTAGCCATTTTGGCTAGTGAAAATTCGTGAGCACTGGAGGCCCAGAGGAAACCAATTAAGAGTCAATTTCAAATTTTTCACAAAATGAAATTGAGTCAAAGTATGCAGATGATGTAAAATGTTGGCAATAATATATATCATCAGAAGCATATCACCTAGTATTAGGTGATATGCTTCTGATATTATGCATAGTTTTTTGGACCAAACAAGAACTTTGATGTACTAAAATGCGAAAGAATGATTGCCTTTTTTCCCTTAGTAAAAAGCAAAGAATGACAAACAAACTGCGTGCCGCTAATGAATAGTTATGCGTGAAATAATGTGGAACTCTAGGTTTCATGCGTGCAGCATCTGGAGGTCACATACACTTTGAAAAAAAAATTTGCAGTTGTTTGAAAATTTGAATGATGTCTATATGATATTGATGCCTACATTTGTAACTCGTAAATTTAAGTTAAGATGGAACGAATTATTGTGTTCATAAGAAATCGTGAATCGGCATTTTGAAAGAAAGGAGTGTTTTTTGATGGTGAGTTGTGAAGTTCTGTGAGAATTTCTCACTGAAGCGAAAACTCCTGTTTTTGTTGTTGTGCGACGCCTATAATGCAACATGTGGAGTTTATGTGGAACAAACTATTTTGTGCGTGAAAATTGTGAATCGGTATTTTGAAAGCAAAGAATGTTTTTCGGTGTGCCAGTTCCGAAGTTTTGAGGGCATTCTGTGAGAATCACAGGCGCAAAATTAAAACTTTGTACTAACTAGCCAGTTGTTCATTCAAAGCATACTGCAAGCTACACAAGCTAGCATTTACTTGACTTGATGCGATGATGGATATTAGAGTATCTGGCTAGTGAAAAATTCGTTTTGGCTAGTGAATCACACCTGTCACTAGCCACTGGGCTAGCAAGCTGAAAAGTTAGTCTCGAGCCCTGGTCAGGCCGCCCTCAATCAACACCCACTTACCACCTCCACCCCTTTGAGAGATAACGCCGGAAGCCAGTTAATTGACTCTCTCTCACAGTAGTCAATCAACAAATTGTCACCGGGCTAGCTAGACAAAACCTACCGAAATGCCAACCAGATGTATTCTCTGGAGACCCTACTCTCTTTCACCCTGGCTTGGAAATCTGCCTTCAAAGCCATGCTAACTGACACTGACGTTTCCCCAATACAGGAAATCAATTATTTGAGGAGCTTCACTAGTGGAACACCACAGTGCTTAGTAGATAATTATAGGAAGAGACAAATGCGTGACCCTGTTACGTTACTAAGAGACTTGTGGGAAGAACTAGAGAGGCGTTTTGGCTGCGCTGCAGTTATCAGTAACACTGCTGGAGCGCCTGTGTAACTCTGCTACGTTTGGCGAACACGATAACGAGAACCTGCAGTAGTTCGCAGATCTTTGCGCGGATATCGAGAGTCAAGTGACATACCTCCCGCGACTCACTTGCCTGAATTACCCCAGCGCCATTCAACCTGTAACGGAGAGCCTGTAGACATTCCATTGATGCCGCCGTTCCATGATATCAGCTCCTGGTATCAAGATCTGATTGGTTGAATCGATGACTGTTGACAGCTCTGAGATAAATAATTGACAGATCTTGACAACTCCTTGTAAATTAGCTTAATTCTTGCCGAGACCGTCAACAACGGCTTCCGTGTGCAATGCACAGTTCCCTGACGACAAATTTGAAGCAGCTTTGAGCAATTCTTTGCAACATTTTCGTCATATCTCTTGTTTGAAACGTGAACAGAAGCTATGCCTGGAAACTGTGGCGTAGAAGCACGATGTTTTCGGAATTCTACAGACTGGTTTTGGGAAGAGCCTAATTTTTCAATTCCTGTCGTGTCTATGATGGTAAATAAAATAGACAGGCCAAACACGACTCCTACGGTTCGTGCCATTGTTAGATTTGCCGTTTATTTTTCGGTCTTTCGACTTTTTTGTCGCTTCACTCTTGTTCATGAAAGGCATTTCGTATTGTGTTATAAGGAGAAAACTAGAGCTGTTAGATCGTGCTAGGCGGCAAATTTTAAGAAGTCATAGGTCTGCATGATTTCCGCTGCTATCTGCATGTTGCTTCGTTGAGTTTGACACCTATAATTTGCCATGTGTTAGTGTATTGTTTTGGCTCATTTCTATTGCAAGATTTGTTTCTTAAGTCTCCAAGTATTTGCTTTGAAGGGACAAAATATGATATTTACTGTGAACGTGTTGCTTACTCGCATTCTCTATTGTGACGCCAGGCCCGGCTATGATTAGAACTGTTTGCAAGTACAGTAGGTAGATTCTTATCATGGGTGTCATATTTGCCCTCCTACGTTTTCCTTCGTAGCTTTACTTCGAGAAAGCTACAGGCTTGTCTAGAGAAATTCTAAAGTTTCTTGCAGCTATCTGATCGAGCCTATGTTTCCTGGAGCTCGATGTATAGGTTTATTTCTCCTTTGATTGTTCTAGTACCGCAGGATTTAAAGTTAACTCATTACGTGCAAGTCTGTCGACTGTGTTGCGTGTTGTATATGCCATTGTTCGGCTTAGTTCTGATTGTAGACCTCTTAAAACTTGCCGCCTAGCACGATCTAACGGCTCTAGTTTTCTCCTTTTCTCGTAAGAGTCGTGTTTGGCCTGTCTACTTTATTTACCATTAATTACGGTAGATTGTTATAAAAAGCCGATTCATCAGCACGGGGAAACCCATCAATTTTGACAGGTTTAATTACCTCCTTGACAGATATGTAACAGGCTAATCACCTAGGGGCGGAACGGTACATTAAAAATAATGTCTACAGGCTCCCCCGCGTCCCACTCGCTTCACTCGCGGAGTCACGATGCTCTGACTTCCACTCGCTCGCCAAATTTTTTTTTCTGACCTCGCTGGGAGCCTGTTCACAGCCTACACCAAATAGGAAAAAGAAATCACCCACTATTCCGACCTCAATGGGGGACGGTACCCGCCCTTCTCCAGATTTTCCGAATTAGTGAAAGGAAAAGCCAAGATAAAAAACAATCCTAACCTCCTAGCCAATAAAGAGGCAAAGCCCTACAGGGAGAAGAAAACGTTGAAAACGGACATTCAACCCACCGATGAGAAAAAGGGAGATTCGGGAAATGAGAAGCAGGAAGGTCGTCACGGAAAAAGCAAGCACTGCTCATTCCACGACAGGCCTGGACACAACCTACCAGGGTGTAAGACATTATTGGCTAAAACTCTCGAGGAACGCACAGAGTGGATAAAAGACGCATGCCTGTGCTTGCACTGTTTCAGCCCCACCCACATCGCAAGCCGTTGTAACGTCCCCTTAAAGTGTACCATTTGTGGAGACAGGCACCATAGTGCCTTACTGCATAGGGAGAGGCAACCAACCCTCAAATCGGAGCCTAAATCGGAGAATGAAGGAGTCAATCCAAAATGCACCACGCTCTGTGGACTCTCAGGAGGTGTGTCCTGTAGCAAAACTCTCTTAGTAGACGTATACAGCAAAAGAAGCCCACACCTCTCTAAGCGTATCTATGCCATAATCAATGTGCAGAGCAACAGTTCCCTGGTCACCAGCGAGTTAGCCGACCACCTTGGAGCAAGGGGACCCCCGGAGAAATACTTCCTATCCACATGCAGCGGGGAGATAGAGGAGAAGCACGGCCGGCGAATGCCAGGAATCGCTGTGCGGTCGCTTAGCGGATCGGAGTTCCTCTTACCAACTCTCACCGAGTGCGATACAATCCCTCAAGACAAGAGTGAGATCCCCACCCCGGATATGGCAAAGAGTTCCCCACACCTAATCGACATAGCACACAAGATACCTTCTCCAGACGAGTCCGCTAAAATTCAGCTGCTGATCAGTCGAGACGCCCCTGAGCTGTTGAAAGTCAGAGAATTTAGAAACGGCCCTAGAGGAGCCCCCTGGGCACAACGACTAGCCCTCGGTCAGCCGATCAGCGGTCAAATGTGCCTCGATTTCCCAAGCGGGCCTGCACATGTCCTCACCCGCCTCACTAGCCTGTCCACTGCCACGGAGAAAAACCGAGAGACTGGAGATGAGGGCTACGAGCTATTCCCCTGCCCAAACCAATTCAAGGTTGAAGACCCGATCCTGGAGCGTGCTACCGACAGCATTTTCAAAACCACGCGAAGCGACAACGAGCCTAGTCTCTCCTGTGAAGACCGTTTGTTTTTGGAGATTATAGAAACTGGAATACACAAGAATGAGAGTGGTAATTGGGAGATGCCACTCCCGTTTCGCGATAAGCTCCAAACCATGCCGAACAACCGCAGAACGGTGTTGGACAGTGAGGAGGAGTACGGCGAGGAGGCCAAGAGATTTATTCACTGCAACTTCTATGTAGACAATGGCTTAGCTTCTTTGCCAAACGCCCAACAAGCAATAGAGTTAGTGAAAAATGCACAGGCCTCACTAGCCACAGCTAACCTACGTCTACACAAAGTCTTCTCGAATTCAGTAGAGGTAATGGAGGCCTTCCCCGCCGACAACCGAGCTAAGGACGTGCGTGATCTCGATCTGCGCCACGACAGTCTTCCAGCACAGCGATCACTTGGAGCTTTCTGGAATCTGGAGATGGACACCTTCACCTTTAAAGTGACTCTGCTGGAAAAGCCATTCACCAGGAGAGGAGTCCTATCGATAGTCAATTCTGTGTATGACCTGCTCGGTTTTGCAGCGCCAGTCATGCTCAAAGGGAGAAAGATACTCCAGCAGCTCGTAGCTAGTCATGGGCCACTGGACAAGCAGGAACGACACCCCACTAGCCTGGGACGACCCCCTCCCTGAAGCAATGATAAACCGGTGGATGTGCTGGAGAGATTCTCTTACAGAGTTACAGCGCCTGTTCATTCCTCGCTGTTACCACCCGAAGGATTTCGGCCCGGTAGCCAAAGCGGAACTGCATGTTTTCTCCGATGCCAGTCAAGATGCTATAGGAGCAGCCATTTATCTTCGCCAGTTCAACGAAGCAAACAAAGAGTCTACATCTCTTGTATATGGCCAAGCCAGAGTCGCCCCAGCTCACCAGATGAGCATCCCTCAACTGGAACTGTGCGCAGCAGTACTAGCCATTCAAGCAGCTTAAAGAGTCCTCAAAGAGATCGATATGGAGATTGCTGATGTAGCATACTACACCGACTCAAAGGTAGTGCTAGGATACATCGCAAACGAAAGCCGTTGCTTCTACGTTTACGTAGCCAACCGAGTACAGATAATTAGAAGTCTATCTATCCCGGAGCAGTGGAGATATGTAGAGAGTGAACACAACCCCGCAGACCTAGCGAAGTGCGGCATCACCCCTAGTAAGATAATGGAAACAAGCTGGCTCACTGGCCCGGACTTTCTCAGAAAGGCAGAGAGCACCCCTCAAGCGCATGAAACATTCGAACTCAGCACAAGTGACCCCGAAGTTTGAAAAGAAGTGTCCAGCGCTAAAGTAAAGACGACCAAGGAGAGGAGATCGGACCTTGGAGCAGACAGGTTTGAGAAGTTTTCCTCATTGAAATCTTTGCAATGAGCGATCGCGCATCTGATCGTTGTAGCCAGAGAATTTAAGCACCGAAGAGATAGCCAAGCGACACCAGCCAATCTGAGAAATAAATCAGCTAACGTACAAGGAAAACTCAGGCCACCAACCTTGGAGGAGTACGACCAAGCCTTACGTATCATAATCAGTACCACGCAGAAAGCAGCATTTGGTGAGCTATTAACAACTGCCAGAGCTGAGCCCAAGCTACCAAGAGAAGTCGGAAGTAGCACGAAGAAAGCTCCCAAGGGATCGCAGTTGTACTGTCTCCTCCCATTCCTCGACAGCTACGGGATCCTGTGCGTTGGAGGCAGTCTGAGGAGAGCAGAAATGGAGCATGGAGAGAAACATCCGATCGTGTTGCCAAGAATAACCATGCGTCGAGGCTAGTGGCCAAACACTACCACCTCAGCGTTCACCACCAAGGGCGGCAAATTACCGGAGGAGCAATTAGACAAGCAGGATTCTGGCTGGTTGGAGGTCATGATACCATGACGAAGACCATTGGAGCATGTGTTCCTTGCAAGAAGCTAAGAGGACCACCCCTAGATCAGCGCATGGCAGACTTCCCCCCAGATAGGACCGAAGTCTGCCCCCCCCCCCTTCACTAATGTGGGTTTCGATGTCTTTGGCCCCTGGACAGTGCAAACCTGAAAAACCAGAGGAGGAGCAGCGAACGCTAAGCGGTGGGGCCTAGTGTTTACGTGCCTCAGCAGTAGAGCGTTCACATAGAAGTACTGGAGGCGATGGATGCCAGCTCATTTATCTGCGCCCTGAGAAGATTCTTTGCCTTACATGGTCACGCCAAGCTCCGCAGATGTGACCGTGGGACTAACTTCGTCGGAGCAAACACAGAGCTACGAGAAGCAAAGTCAGAGTCCAATGAGAAAGTGGAGAAATTTGCCACGGAGCACGGATGCAAATGGGAGTTCAACCCTCCCCATGCGTCACATTTCGGTGGTGTGTGGGAAAGACAAATTGGCACCATCTGACGCGTACTGGATGCTATGTTTGCCGAGCTGGGCAAGACCCAACTTACGCACGAGTTATTGGTCACGCTAATGGCCGAAGTAGTGGCCATAGTGAACGCCAGACCGATATCCGCACTGCCATCCGACACTGATGATCCACAACCACTGTCCCCGGCAATGCTGCTCACGATGAAGACACGCCCAGCTGGACCTCCACCAGGCCAGTTCCTACGTGCCGACATTTATGCGTGCCATCGCTGGAGACGAGTCCAGTTCCTGGCAGAGCAATTCTGGACAAGATGGCGACGAGAGTACTTGCAGAGCGTGCAGCCTCGACAGAAGTGGACCGAGATTAAACGAGACCTGCGCGTGGGGGATGTTGTGCTTATGCGAGATGAAGACCAGCATCGAAACAACTGGCCCTTGGGGAGAGTAGGAGATGTGATTAGGAGCGAAGATGGCAGAGTTAGGAAAGTCAAGGTGGACATTGTCAAAGAAGGAGAGAAAAAAGCATATATCTGACCTATAAAGGAACTTATACTACTTCTGCCTGAAGGCAGCGCCGAACCTTGAAACTAGGGGTAACATGAAGACTTTAAGCTAAGATTTAAAATAAAGAAGTCGCAAGGATTAGAATCCTTGGGTGAGGAGTGTCATGTATGCTATATAATCTGTCACAAATAGTACGGGACTTAGATCGCTAAGAGATAAGTCTTTGCCAGTTTTGTTAAAGCCACCGCGGCTCACTCTTAATTATCGTAGTTTCCTATCTATTATCAGCCAATTTTCTTTTGTTTTGGATTGTACACCAGTTAGCCATATGTTTCCTGTTTGGCGACGTTCCACTATTGAGCGTCCCTTTTTTGCTATATCATAAGGAATGTTATCTTCCATTTTTAAAGTCAGTCAGAGTTACGCTATCACCGGAGAAAGAAGTCTATGTCGGAGTTTACCCACTATCGGAGTATCATTGGAGAACTGGAGTTACTTTTTTCTCTTTAGACTTTAAGGCAGTACCAGACGTAAGTTATGTCTGTTTATATTACTTTATCGTATTTCCTTTTAACACATCTTTGTAAATCTTGTAAATTCTAGCTCTCTTTTAATTACGCACTGCAATCTACTCTTTAGTTTTCACTGCACGTGTACGATATTTGGGCAAGTTAGCCTTAATAAAAGCTGATCAAGCGAAGCCTGCCTAATTGTTCTGACACTGTGTGGTTGGCGCTTGACGATCTCAATGTGCACCACATGCTAGCCACTTGGGTTCATTACAATAAAAATTGCTTCATGTTTTCCACATTTTTTAGTAATACTCAGCGTGTGTTGTATTTGAAATCCGCTATAGTTCCATGGTTGATTTATTCCACTGTTTTATTTATTTGCTGATGTAACTCAATCACACGCTCGTTGCTCTTTCACCCGGCCTTTAAAGGGAAAGATTTTTGTGATTTTTTGAGTAAAGATGTGAACGAATCATCTAGACGCCACCGGGCTCATAATCTAAATGTTACATAAAAAGCAATAGGTTGTGATAGAGACTGAAAACCACGATAATGGTTTCAATCAAAACCAACGGAACAAAGGAAAAAGAGAAAAATTAGACGATTACCTTGAAGCCGAGAAGCCGATAAAGGAAAACGTTTGTAATTGAACCCTGGTTATCGAACAATAAAAATTAATCAGGAAGAAAATCATAATGCAGTCTCTTTGGTCTCTTGTACAGTGCTTGTCAACTAATCATTTCATTGCAGCCTTTGAAATCTACATTTAAAGAGTCCCAATCAAACGCTCCTTCTCAACCATGTCAATGGAAACAGGTTAATTTTTATTGATTCAATAACGATTGAAGAATCCGATGAAATCGATAAAATTAACACTTCGTCGGCGTGTGAGTATCAATTTTTATCGATTGTCCAATAAAATCGATATCGTTTAAAATCAATTTATCGATAGGTATCGATTTATCGAATGATTTTCCGATATCAGTTTTTATCGATTGACTACCCTGGGCAAGAAAGAAATGTTAGTTGCATTGTAAATTGTTAGTTCATTGGTGCCCATATTGGTCGCAATTTTAAGCGTTGGGATGGATATTAGAATACTATGCCTGGGTTAAGCCTGCATGTAGCCTTGTAAAAATAAAGGGCTAAATTGGCCCTTTCTCCTTTTTCTTGGGGGGCCTTCTCTGAATGCAACGTGGGATTCCCGCAGTGGCGCGGTCTGGCGGAAACACTGCATTTGATCATCCAAAGTGAAATAAACAGGTGTTCCAGAATTTCTCTGTTTACTCAACTCCAACATCATTACACAAGAAAATGTCATGACTATTAGGATTGGCTTGTTTCACTTTTTCTACATGTGAAGTACAGTTATGGAATAATTGCTTTTTGCACTGTTTTGGTAACCTTCCCAAACAATCTATTCAATCAAGTAAGTATTTTCAATTTAGTGGGTTTAAAGTGCTACTGCAACCAAAAATCAATTCTACTTTTTCTTTCTATTTCAAAACTTTGTAACTGAACCACTAACTGACCGAAGTTTTTAAGCCTTCATTTCAAACAGACACCTGGTTATTTTGACTGAAATTTTCCTCATTACATGTAATGGTCCACCATTGCTAACTTTAAAATCTTGAGAGAGCTGGATCAAGGATAAGATGACATCAAAGACTCTCTAGTTTAAAAATGCAATGTGTGTGCATGGAATTACTATGCAGCATGGGAGTTTTGAACTTTCAGACTTTTAAAACTTGTGTTTTGCATGAACAATACACGCTGCAATTTTAATCTGGTGAGGCTTTGAGGTCATCTTAGCCTTGATGTAACCCTCTGAAGTCCAATTGGAGAGTTTTGAACATGAACAAATTCGAAGCTTAAGATTTTGCCAGTTAAGTGTCAACCAAACATGCTTTAAAAATCTGAAGGAAAAAGAGAAGTGAATTTTTTGATCATAGTAGAACTTTAAACCTGTGACCTCCAGAATTTAGTTCCCTTGACTTGCTTTTCTCTCATAAAAATATCCACTTGGCAAGTTTTCCATTCTCATCTGAGTGAAAAGTTACAATACTTCGTCTAAGAAGAAAAATAGCAAACATACCATCAAAATCTGGTTGTTGAACAAATATGTAGGCGGAGATAAATATAGAACAATCAGCTTGCCCTTTGAGCAGGAAAATGTGTATGAGGGAGTCACATTTAATTTTTGTTTAATGTTTAGACCGACAAGGTAATTCATTCAGCTGCACATCATAATTCATCATACTAATTAATTGAGTTATTACAGTCAAACTAAGTGAAGTGTACCCTTCAAGATTGCATTAATGAACTGATTATTTGAAACTTGAACCCGCTAATCGTTTTCAAGAATGCAATAATGAATTGATTATTTGAATATTGAACTCGCTCGCTCAATCCAAGAATTTGGCTAATGGGTTCCGTTTTCGAAAAATCAATTCTAGAATGCAATAGTGAAATGATTTTTCGAAAACGGAACCCGTAGCCGTATTCTTGGATGAGTGAGCGAGTTCAATATTCGAATAATCAATTGATTATTGCATTATTGAAACGACTAGCGGGTTCATATGAAGCGCCAAAGTGGACAAAAATGCCGTTTAGCAATTTTTCTTTCCAGTTTCACTGAATATGTTCTAAACTCAATATTTTTTTTCCTGAATTTATATATTACATGTCAAATAAGTAAAAAAATTCATGCTATTTTTCGTATTTTATTTTCTAAACTCTACAGTTGCCTTCTAGTTGCAAAAAAAGCATTACGAGTACAAAAAAAATTGTTGAAATGTGTTTTAGACGTTTTAATGTTCTTATTACATTCTATTTCAAAAAAAATTTTTCTAATCATTATTTTTCATGCCAAGTTGAAAAAAAAATTCTGCTCATAAGAACAAAAAATCATCCTATTCTTAGTCGAAAAATACATGGTAATTGTAAAAATATGTTCTAATCAGTATGCAACTTTTCTCTGTTGAGTTTTTCATGCTGAGCGTAAAAATGCGTGCCAGTAGCCCTTTTCACGGTTAGCTTTTCTCATTTGCATTACAATGAATTCTAGCATGTATGTGAGGCAATTTCGGGCTATTTTGCAGTTTTAGCCCGAAATTGCCTCGCATCCACGTTGGATTACATTGTAATGCAAATGAGAAAAATTAACCGTGAAATGGGCTATTGAGAAAAATATCTTCTAGTTAACATGCAAATTTATGCTCCAAAGAGCTGTGCTGGTCAAAAGCATCGTGGGCGTTGGAGGTTAAGTTCGCCTCTACATTTTATGTCGATTAATTAATGGCAAAAAACGGGAACTTAATGTCCGATCTGCGGGAAGCTTTTAGCAAAATCAGTGAAGTTGGCCCATTGCTGGCTCCGCTGACTTCAAGGACGAGCGATTAAGCTCCACAGTTAAACAGACTGACCGTAAACAGTGAGGTGAGCCACCCTCAATCGATCACTCCATCGAGGAACGTAAACCATGAGCTTCGAAGACTTTTTGCAGCGCCCAGGCGCTCAAATAAACAGGCTAGCCCATCGGGTGTCACGAAAACTCAGACCTCAGACCTCAGACCCTCGAATTTGTTTCTTTTAAAGATATAGATTTAAACTTGTCTCAATTCTTATCACCTAATGTTTTATGGTCACGCAATGTTCATAGGCAACAGCCAGAAATAAGCAAGATATTTATCTTCTTCTCTGGTTTATTGCTGTCGCATCGCAACTAGAAGGCAACTGTAGAGTTTAGAAAATAAATTCGAAAAATAACATGAATTTTTTTACTTATTTGGCATGTAACATGTAAATTCAGGAAAAAAATATTGAGTTTAGAACATATTCAGTGTAACTGGAAAGAAAAATTGCTAAACGGCATTTTTGTCTACTTTGGCACCTCATAGGTTCAAGTTTCAAATAATCAGTTCATTAATGCAATCTTGAGGGGTATGCTTCACTTAGTTTGACTGTAAAATTAAAATGTAAAATCAAAGCAAGTAGATGTATTAACTAGTAGTAATCAAAGATTAGAGCAGTACATTCACTTGCTTATTTTGCATGTTTGGCTTACTTGGTGGCGTTTGAATGGTTAGATAGAAAACTGAGGGTGCATTCTTTTTGGTGATCTGGATCAGGATCAGTGGTCCAAGATCACTCAGATCATAGTTCATCAAAGGAAGGTCAGTTCCCAGTTCTCAGTTCTTTATTTTTCTAATTATTATTGTTTACAAATTGGACATGCCCACAGGTAGCTGATGCTAATCTAGGTGGTTCATGTCTTAACTAAAGGGAGTAGGTGGACAAGTTTACAGAAATCAGAAAGTTACATGAACTAGTATATGAATTATAGAATTAAGTTTGTGAGTTAAGGTTACAGTATACCTTCAGATCAATAATTTTCTTCAAATCTGGATTTTTGGGTCAAAATATTGGTCAAAGTGTGATCTTTAATTTTTTTTAAAAATTATTGAAAAAGACTAAATTTTGGCAGAGAAATCGCGGTTTCACGTTTTCGCTGGAAGTAAAAGTTTACCCCTTGATTGACAGTCCTATGATGCTATGCAATCAACCCAAATGACTTTCACGGGATTATACAGATATGAAGAACTGGCTACTCAGTTACTCTGTTGATCAGCCACCAAGCATCTTCCTTGGTGTAATTCTTTAAGATATGAATAAACGAAGACCATGGAAATGTGTGTGGACCAGTTTGAAGAAACGAAAGAAGCGAACCAAAAATGAAAATACTGCAGTGAGCAAACAAGCGTAAGTTGGCAGAAAGTTAAAGCTACAGCTATGGGATCAAGCCTGTAATGATAGTACTGGTACATGTTTTTCTGGCTGGCTTGCCTCTTCTTATCCAATCTGACGTGCTTTTCTCCAACATAACAGCTAAAGAGTTTCGTCGAATCTGTCATAAAAAAATGAAAGATTTCTTGCCATTTCGCATGAAGGAATGGCTTGATTGCTGCATGGATGTTTGTTCATCCTACAAATATGGCTGCCGCATTGATATTGGACTTGAAAAGCTTCCTTATTAGTCAAAAATTATTTCTATCAACATCAGAATATCACTAGTATTCTCAAGGGAGAAAGTGAAAAATGCCCGATTTCTGCTTTACTTTCTCTATAGCGGTCGTTCCCTTTCTTGCATTCCCCATTTTGCAGCAAAAAAAAAAAATTTCTCTCTGCTTTGAGCACAATGCAAAACACTAGGTTTGATTTCATCATCATTTCATATCATCATTTTATTAAATTAATTTTTACAAAAACAAATTTATAAACCTACACAACCCGCATATAGCAAAGCTAATCGAGGTGGGTTGTATGATTTACATTAAAATTTAACAAAATACATCAGTAATAAAAATTACACAAATAAATAAATAAATAAATAGAAATAGATATACACATATAGATATACACATATATTCACAAATAAGATTATGCGCGTAAATTTCACAGTAGGTGAATGGAAGTAAACTTTCTAAGCGCTGATTGGCTCAGATATCTGGGAACCCAGTTGACTGAGTTTGTGGGCGGAGTTAGTTTGCGAAGCAAGCAAATTTTTTCAGGGCTGTTTTCTCGAAACCATTTTTTCACCTAAAGGAGACACTTAAAAGAGCTACAAGTCAAAGGGAATTTTTTAGAATGCTCTCAAATTTGGACAGTAGCTAGTTTAACATATAAAAAATAAAAGCGTGTGCGAATTTTTTATTTCTGAATGTGTACTTATTTTCAAGAGCAATTTGTGTACGATCACTCCAAATTTTTTTAATCTAATTTCTAAAATGTGCTATAACTTTTCATTGAAATTGAATATGGCAAATCGCAGACACGTTTTTTTTTTAGCACTTTGGCCCTGAAAAAACAGAGGAACACATTAAATAAGCAAAACAAAAAAATTCACTTTGATATGTAGCATTCAAAAGGTGATTTAGGTGCTCGCGTTTAGAAGTCGTGAAAAATTTGACAATTCACTTTTTTTCAAAAATTTTGGGATAGTCTGATAGCCAGTCCTATAAGCTTTAATTTGATATAGGGGTAACTTAGATAACTACAGTTTAAACCGGATGTGCTAGATCGTTTATACTTGAGTCACCCCTGAAGGTATACTGTAACCTTAAGTAGTACCATATTAGGAGAAAACACTATAAGATATCTTATCTTTACAAAAAAAAGACTGGATAAATCCAAATCTACAATAATACAATTAGGACTTTACTTATTATTCTGAAAATACAATTTAAGAGTTTAAGAAAAATTGACCTTTTGAATGATGTTTTGAATATCAAGGTAAGAGTCTTCTGAAGTCAGAATATTGAAAAGTAGCAGAGTGGATTCATCGGTTCCTTTGATACACCAAAATAAGAGTGATCTTGGATCACTGATCCTGATCCAGATCACCCCAAAAGAACACATCTTAAGTTTGATCGAATGACAGATAATGATCTGCATGTGAAGTTGAAGCCTTTGGCAAAAGTGCTTTTTGTAATAATTAAGTATTAGCTTGACAACATGTTTTTCAGGAAAGGCATTTGAACTGTTGGCGACACCTAGAATTCAATTTCAGATCGGCAACACATGTAACAAATGTTTCTTGAGAAAAATAGTAAAGTTTTGACCAGAAACCCTGCAAGACAGCACTTTGCCAAATGTTTTTATATTTTGTGTTTGTATTTGTTTACATTGCTCAAATTTACATCTTATTTCCACAAATAAAAAAGGTGAATTAAGACCAGAAAGCACATCCTTTTGGTGAGTTACACAACACGGAAAGTTTGTTTTGTGACAACCAATAATATTATGGCCAGAACAAATTTGCTGAGCTGTAAATCAAAAAATTTATTTTCTGACCCCAGATCTGAGGGTCATCATGACCATTTGCCAGGCTATAGGGAACATTTATTTTCTTTCCACAACTCGTGGCCATTTACCTTTGCTGAGTCACAAAACATTATTTCCTGATGATGCAGGCTTCAGTTACTTGTTTTTGAAGGGTAACGGATCAAAAGACATGCAGCTTTGCAGAAATCATAAATACTTTCTCTATACGGTTCTCTGTAGGTTATTATGTGTATCAAATGTGTCCCAAAAAATTATCGAAGAAAAGCGTAGAGTTTGTGAGCTTTTGCAACCTGTACTCCCTCCATATAGCACAGCCTCTCTCAATATTACACTTCCTTCTCAACTCTATAAGTAAAGAAGCCTTAAAGCATTGTCAAGCCCAATGGAGAGTCTTACTCCTGTTCTACGCTAGTCTACTCTATTCATTGATACTGTAGTCTATGCTACTCTACTCTACTCTACTCTAGGCTCCTTTACACTACTCTACGCTCCTCTACACCTATCTCTACACCTCTACACCTCTACAATTCCACACCTCTATGCCTCTAACCCTCTACACCTGTACACCTCTATGCCTCTACACCTCTACACCTCTACGCCTCTACACCTCTATGCCACTACGCCTCTACACCTCTACACTTCTATGCCTCTACACCTCTAAACCTTTAAGCCTCTAACCCTCTACACCTCTATGCCTCGACACCTCTATTCCTCTACAGCTCTACACCTCTATGCCTCTACGCCTCTACACCTCTACGCTTCTACACCTCTCTCTACACTTTTACGCCTCTACACTTTTACACCTCTATGCTTCTACACCTCTAAACCTTTACGCCTCTATGCCTCTAACCGTCTACACCTCTACACCTCTATGCCTCTACACCTGTACGCCTCTAGACCTCTGAGGAGTTGAGGTGTAGAGGGTTGAAGGTGTAGAGGTGTAGAGGCAGAGAGGTGTAGAGGCGTATAGAGGGGTAGAGGTGTATAGAGGGGTAGAGGCATAGAGGTGTGGAGGCGTAGAGGGGTAGAGGCGTAGAGAGGTAGAGGCGTCGAGGCGTGGAGGCATGGAGGTGTAGAGGCATAGAGGTCTAGAGGTGTAGAGGTGAAGAGGCGTAGTGGTGAAGAGGTGAAGAGGCGTAGAGGTGTAGAGGCGTAGAGGCGTAGAGGGGTAGAGGCGTAGAGGTGTAGAGGTGTAGAGGAATAGAGGTGTAGGTCTACTTTGCTAAGTCTATACTCCACTATAAACTACAACAACCCGTAGAGGTCGTAGAGGTGCTGAAAAACTCTACGCTATTTACTGATAATTTTTTTGTGTAGAAAATGCTATGCGTGTTTCATAGAACAACCTGTAGAGGTGGTACAGGAGCCAAAAAACTCTACACTTTTCATCAATCATATTTTGTGCCAGGTATAATGTGTATGAGCTCATGATGTAACATGCCCATGCTGTAGAGGGGGAGGGGGGAGGGCACACTGGAGAACAAATCTGTTTAAAAAATTCTTCTTACAAACTGGATTGGTCAGCGTTTTCTTTAAGTTTTTAAGTTGCCGGTGTTTTGTGAAAAGTAGATGGTTATGGGACCTGATAAACATCATCTCCTCGATATATCCTGGCTAGTGAAGCAATGAAAATAGCTGGCAAAACCTGGCAGAGATGCTGGTGAACTTCGCCGTCTGCTGGCTCTTATATACAACCCTGATCAGTTACTTTTAATCAACAACTCATGCATTTTGTATTAGGGGGGAGGTATACGTTCTATTGATGGCTTGTGAAGGAATAGGAATTGAGAAAAGATTTATAGTTACGGTAATTGGATTTCACTATCTTTCTGTTAACTTGGAGCTTTGGATTTTTCAATATACCCGCTAAGTGCACTTTCCTGTTCAGTGGCCATCTGAGTGCTAACAGTATTTTGTAGCTGTGATTGAAGAACAACTATGAAAAACAAGTGTTAAAAGAATTTATCAGTTGAAAAACAATGTAACATGTATTAACTCATTAACTTCTCAATCTGTTATCTGACGTAAATGACCCAAGGTAGTGTGAGATGGCTTTTTTTGAAACGTTGTTCAAGCAAGATGTTTGCACTTTCTTATAAGCAACTTAAGACTAAGGGTGCATTTCTTTAAGAAAATCCAAGATTGGATTTTTAAATCCGAAGAATCCGAAAATGGATTTTGTGTTTCTTTACTATCAAACAGATTAAAGATCTTGGACTGATCTGTTTAGTAAAGAAATGCAAAATCCATTTTCGGATTCTTTTGGATTTAAAAATCCAATCTTGGATTTTCTTAAAGAAATGCACCCTAATATAAGCAAATTTAAAGTACTTCCTTGAAATAAAGTACAACACTTGCATTGGTAATAATAATAATAACAATAATGATCATAATGATAATGATAATTAAGCTGTGCAGTTGCCATAAAGTAAATAATAATTCAACTGCACCTTACATAATATTCATGTAAGAGAAATACAGTAATAGCAGCAAAAAGCTTGTGGTTTCAAGTTTCAAGTTTTATTATTTTACACTGTTTACAGACGTGATACAACTTATATATTGATAAGTTGGCGTTGGCCGCATGTTAAGTATATTATTTTGAAAGTAATAGCTACCATAAAGACAATATCATTATTGAAAGAGAAGAAAGACAAGCTAGAAAAAAAAGAGACGAAAATGATATCCTACATATTGTGCACCATTATCTTATATAGGAGACATGAATATAGTGGTATCAGTGAAAAGCCTAAAAGGTTACATCAAAAACTGGCCATCAAACATTTGGTTAGGGTTAGGGTTAGGGTTTAGGTTAGATTAGCAGGGAATGGCAGACAAACTTAAAGTGGTACTATGATGAAAATCGCATCTTTTCTATCTAAGCCATTTTGTAACATAAACAAGTTGTCTGCCTGAGAAGGAAATGCTGTTTACTATTTTCAAATATCTCTTTTTGTTCCAGAGATATTCAAGTTTTTAAAATATGCAAATTAGCCAAGTGAGGACATCATACACTCAACGAAATTTTGTTCAAATATGATGAAAAGAGATATCTCAGGCAATTTGTATCAAATTTTTGATTCTTTGCAGTAAGATTCTACTAATGTGCTTCACAATATGAGCTTAACAGTTTTTTTTACCATGGCAACATACTGAGTTCCAAACCTAATAATATTTAACAACTGTTCACCGAAGTGGAGGTGGCTAGCGATAGATATTTACCGAGCAGCGAAGTGGCGAGGTAAATATCCAACGCTAGCCACAGACACTCAGGTGAATAGTTGTTTTAGTGTATACTAAAACAGTGAGATAAATATACACCACAAACAATTAATTTGGATGATTTCTTCACTTGTCATGACCGCAAACGGGATGCCATTTTCTCTTGAGTTGCATGGAGGTAAATAGCACAGGATATCCAGAGTTTGACGAGCCAATCAGCGCGCGTGTTTAACACTATCCACTGTTTTAGTATATACTAATAAAAGCTTTTCTGGGGCCCGTTTCTATAAGCTCCCAACAATTACCAGGCCCGTTACGCTAAGCTAAGCTAAGCTAAGCTAAGCTAAGCTGAGCTGAAGAGACAAAATGGACTTTATTAGAGTTCATAACACACCCTACTTTTCTTGAAATGTTGATTTCAAAAATGATTTGGGCCCTTTAAGTTACTGGGTCTTTTGAGAAACGGGCCCCTGGCCACCTTTGGCATTCCATTTTGATATTTGCCAACAGCACTTCATATGTGCATGATCCAGCAAGCATACAAATATGTTAGCTCAAGTTTGTGGCCTTGTTTAACATTTTTCAAGCTGAAAACTCACTAACATATTGAAATCAAATGGGTGGGGACTGGAAAAGAGTGAGTTGTCATGGAATGGGTTTTTTTTAATAGCCATAGATGTGTTGCCTGTAGAACTATTAGCCTGCAAAGTTTTAACGGTCTGCACTGCAAATTGACCAAGGTAGCTCTATTTAATATATACCCAAAATAATATTGGGTTGAGTGCATGACATCATCAGTCATCTCATTTGCATATTTTACCCATTTTTCAAACCTAAATATCTCTGGAACTAATGCAGATAATTGCAAACGGTAAACAGCGTTTTTATTCTTTCATGGAATTCTATGTGATACACTCAAAAAATCAAGGGGTAAAAATTTGATCATAGTACTACTAGTCCACTGTTTTTCAAAAGAACTGAGTGCTATTTGAGTGCTATAAATAATAGCCTAGGTTCACAACCCTATTTTTAAGCAATGGCAATTTTCACTTAATAAGCTAGCTACTTGTAGGTTCTCTCTGATAGCCCCATTTAATCAACAGAATTGAGTTTCTCCTGCGTTGTTCGGTGTTATTTTCCTCAGACAACCAGGGACCCATTTCATGAAAGCTCCCATGAATACTGGGCCCGATAACTTACTGGCCGGGATGGTTAATGGGAAACTTTACTGGACCTGGAAGAGTGTTTCTCAAAGCACCTGTAAACTTTCGGCTTACTGTAGTTTGCGAAACGAAACCAAACGAAACGAAACCAACAAAACGAAACCAACCAAACGAAACCAACAAAACGAAACCGACAAAACAAAACCAAACCAAACGAAACCAACAAAACGAAACCAACAAAACCAAACCAAACCAAACCAAACCAACAAAACGAAACCAACAAAACGAAACCAACAGAACGAAACCAAACCAAACGAAACATAATTTTAAAAATCATCGGCTTACACCGCTGGATCTCTGAAGAAACCTCTCTTCCGATCTCGTCCTATCATCGAGGTTAACTACTGTAAAATGAAAAAGGCATGAGATTGCACTACACAAGTGATTGCAGTAATCCTTTCCTGCCGAGAGAGAATGCGTGACCCACAGGCTTAATGCAAATGCATGTGTCGAAAACGAAGACCCAAAACGAAGACCTAAGACCTAAGACTCTAAAACGAAGACCCACTAGTCTAAACAAAGACCCTGTGGTCTAAACCGAAGACCCTGTGGTCTAAAACGAAGACCCACTGGTCTAAAACGAAGACCCACTGGTCTCAAACCTCTTTTTCTTCAGGGAAAGACAATTGCACTCATTTCTGTAACGCATAAATTAAAATGTCATCTGAGCGCGCGACTAGCTTGACAGTTACTTTATCTTCGTCGGTACAACACGTGTCAAATCGCGTAACGCAATTGAACTCCAACAGTACTGAGAGAAATATTAATACGCTGCAGTGACGATTTTAGTATATGTTGTCGTCACCAATACTCTATTTTTCAAATGCATATGAGAAAATTACCATGAGGTGCTTCATTACTTAATACAATTTAATAAAAACTTAACTAGTGAGCAGCACTCTGCGAACTGTAGTTGTATAACTTCTTTATTTCTCCTACGCGTTTCGTGTGACTAACGCACACTTCGTCAGGGAGTTTAACAATACAACACAAAGTGCCTGTATATATACCTAACTCGTACAAGAGTTTACATTCAGTAAGGACGCACCTACGGATATACATCATAGGAAAGGCAAACTCCGCGGTAATGCGTCTAGGAAACAGGCGGCAAATAGCGGCAAGGTGTGACATATTTTTTGCGTGATATAATTTAGGGGCCCACAGTTTTAGCTAAAACTGTGGGCCACGCACTCAGCTCCCAGTTTAGAAGTGTGTCACACTCTACTGGTATGAAAATTCGATCTCGTTATCACTAGAGCCCTGGTGGTTCAGTGGTTAGAGCGTCCGATCTAGAATTCGGAAGGTCGCGAGTTCGATTCTCGCCCGGGGCACGAAAATTTTCGTTGCCCCGGGCGAGCATAGTTTCTCCTTATTCCAAGAGGAAAATATTCCCTGGAGTATATGTGTGCTGCTCACTAGTCAGTGAATAAATATCGGTTTCGTTTGGTTTGGTTTCGTTTTGTTGGTTTCGTTTTGTTGGTTTCGTTTTGGTGGTTTCGTTTTGTTGGTTTCGTTTTGGTGGTTTCGTTTTGGTTCGTTTTGGTGGTTTCGTTTTGTTGGTTTCGTTTTGTTGGTTTCGTTTTGATGGTTTCGTTTTGATGGTTTCGTTTTGGTGGTTTCGTTTTGTTGGTTTCGTTTTGTTGGTTTCGTTTGGTTGGTTTCGTTTGGTTGGTTTCGTTTTGTTGGTTTCGTTTGGTTAGTTTCGTTTGGTTGGTTCGTTTGGTTGGTTTCGTTTTGTTGGTTTCGTTTTGTTGGTTTCGTTTTGTTGGTTTCGTTTCGTTTCGCAAACTACAGTAAGCCTAAACTTTCGTGGTACTTACCAGGCTCGATAATGTAGTGTGTTTAGAGTAAAGCACTGTTGTGTTGCGACTGTGATGCTTTTTGAAGAACCACTGCTCAGGTTAACTTCAAGGCTATTGTTGTGTGAAAGGAGAGCAACTGAGAGAGATCTGCATTTTACATGGTCATGCATGTTATTTGGGAGTGATGGCCAATTGCCTTTTGTAGCTCGATTTGAATGACAATTTGCTCTCTGCAGCTTCTTGCTGTGTTTTTCTCCATTATTGCTCCTTTAGTTCCTCAACAAACCACTCTATTCTTCCTCCAGAGGACAAAATTGTTCAATGACCTCAAAGTCACCATATCAGCTAGAAAGGGGCGTCTTTAATAAGACCGTGGTCTTTGTACTAAACAAGAAGTGTGCCCCTGGCTGTCATTTTGTTTAGTTTTGCAACATTTGTGACTTCCCAGTGACTTTTGGGCAGTCGCAACCTCCTTTAAATTACTGGGCAAGTTACTGGAAATATTAATGAGATTGAAAATAACGGCAGCTTTGAGAAACAACTGAAGAGTTTACAGGGACTTACCGGGTGACTTACTGGATGCGACAATTTACCAGGTCTTTTGAAAGATTTCTTGGTTTGTATTGGATGACCGTACAACTGCTAATTCGAACACTGGCAGCCCCCTATCCCCCCAACTCAAATTTGAATAAGTGCTCAACCCCCACCCTATCCCCATACCCCTCCCACTTTGAGTCCACATATGGCCCAGGGGGCATTCCTAACACCACACACATTCAGTGTACATGAACATGTACATTGTACACCATTATAAGGATTCAATGACATTTTTAAAGCCCTAAAAGAACTTGACCCTGGCATGGCTTGAACTCTAATGGACCAACTGAGTTTAGTTTAGCCCTTGTTTTTCCAGTACTGGTTAAAATCCTACAAATGTTTCGTGTTCAACCTGTGGTGAACACTTAGTCTGACCAGTAATAATTTGAACTTGATGTAGTGGATAACTGTTAGTAGCTAAAGGTAAATCATTCTTGCTATTTCTTTAGGTTGTTCTGGCTATTTGAGAAATGGTTGTCAAATTCTGATTTGTTGTACAGACCAGTTGATCTGAGAGTGGACAAAGCATTGGACTTAAACGAACAGAGTGCTGACTATTGTTATATTGTCAGTAGGCACTACTTTGATTACAAGGGCTTTCAAACGAAGTGGAAAAGCATACACCATCAAATATTCAGTTTTAACTACAGTGGTAGTGACATTAAGTTTCAGGTACTGTAATAACATTTACCTTATATTTATTTACTTTGACTAATTTATAGCCTGCGTAGCAGCCGATTCCTTTCCTTTTTCAGGCGGTGCGGAGATCGTACAAGCAAGCGAAAAGCGGGCGAGCGAAGGAGCTTGCCTGGATGAGCAAAAAAATGGAAAGAAGTGGGGAGGGGTGAGTAAGAAGGGGGAGGGGGTGGGGAGGAAAGGAACCGCCTGCCTTCAATCCTGAACATTTTACTGAACTCCGTTCGCCCATGAACGGGGAGCAATAGTGTAATTTGATTGGTTAGTAGCCCGTCAATCAAACAGTGACATTAAAATTTGACATTGGTACATAAGCGACATCCGGAATACAAGAAACACAAGACCAACACGCTGTTATTATTATTTTGGACTGCGTTGGCATTATGTTTCCTAATGCGTTGGCAATGTTCGATCCGATGCCTGCATGAAATTGCCTGCGAGCCACCCCTAATTCCCTGGCGTTTTTTTGGAATATTTCGGAGCGAGCGAAAGCAATCTGCCGGATCTGGAAACAAGAAATCAATTAATTTCTTCGCCACGTGACGAAATATCACGGCGCTGCGAAAGAAAGATGAAAGTTGTAAATTTAAAAAGACGACAAAAACAAGCCAATTATTTTGAGATCAGTCGTATTTCAACTATGTTAAGTTAGTGGCCATCTAGTTCTTTTCTTGGCAGTTCTGTACTAGCTGAATAACACTCAAAAAAACATTTAAACAAAGCGAATAAACTTAACTAATAAACAAACTGCGCTAGTTGTCGCTGTAAATTAAATATGCAGAAATCCAGCATGCGAGATACTGTTCACTTTTAAACCTAAAATTCCAAATACAGAGAACAAAATGAAGAAAATACGAAAGGATGCTCAATAACAATATAAATTTTCATTCACGTGGCCTGAGGCAAGACCTGTTTAAAAGCAACAAAATGATCAAAATTTCGTAGACGTGATTTCCTGCATGACGCGCCGCGTGTTGATTCAAAATCAAATTATTCCTCACGCTAAAGCAAAAGCTTGAGTTTTCCCGACCGCCTTTGCAGTCATTTAATGCCCGTGCTTTAGCAATCGTTCCAAACTTGAATTCGACTTCGAAGTAATAATGTATTTTGCCATTTTTTGTTTTTTAAAGTCCGAAAAGCTGCTTTAATTTGCGATCCATAGTCAAAACTTAAGCTTACTTCAAAACGCTCCGATCTTCATGTTTTCGCGGCGGTTGTAGCAAGAACTTCTTCACCGGAAAGGTTTGAGGACTTTGCGAGGAACGTTTTGGAACATTTTTCAATGAGGCAAATTGATCAAAAAATCGATCATAAATCGATAAAGATTTTACGCAGTCCTATTGGCTTTGCAATTTGTCCTGCAAAAAAAAACCAGCCCAGCCGGATTTTTACCGTGGTATGCCACAGGCATCCCATGAAAAAATAAAAAATATGGCCAAGTCCGTGGGAGCTTTCAATTTTATCTTCCAGGAAACTTTGAAGATCTCTTGGAAAACGGTAAACAGATCGATCTCAAACCAGAGCAAGGAGCTGCCATAAAGAGTTTAGCTCATGGACAGGATGTCCTCGCAATTTTACCAACTGGTTTTTGGCAAAAGTGCTATTTATCAAATACTTGTGCGAGTTAAGGAGAAGATGTCAGAAGATTGTGCCTGTGTTCTAGTGATCTGTCCGCTTCGGAGCTTGATTGAAGATCAGATTAGTGTTTTTTACCACCGTTTCCGTTGATACGTGACTTTTCGAAAACAAAACACCTGCGAAATGTTTCCAAAATTTCCGTCAATCATACATGATATGATATCGACAGATCGGATTCGAAATCCACCAATCACAGCCCGCTAGCATGACGTAAAGAAGGTCTGAAGGTCTGAAGGTCACACTAAGTGATGGTTGTGGATTTCGATCCGATCTGTTGATAACATGCAAGACTGACGGAAATTTTGGAAACCTTTCCGCGGGTGTTTTGTTTTCCAAAGTCCAGTATCAACGAAAACGGTGGTAATTGTCAGATCAGAAGGTAAATGTACTTTTATGTTACCGTCGTTCAAACTAACAACCTTGACTTGAGGTTCCTCTGCTGCAGGCAAATCATCAATATTCAGCTTCAATAACATCTCGTCCTGAACACAAGTTTTTCGAGACTCTGCATCCTTCCCAAAGCTTAGGGATTTTCTGGATGAAATAATTTTCTTGGGGGATTTAAAACGTTGGGACTTCACGCTTGGAGATCTGTTATTTTGATCTGGGGTACGCAAAATAATTTTTTTCCCGCGTCTTTGCTCTTTGCTGGCACCTTTTCAGCTTCTCTCGATGGATTTTCTTCAGGTTTCCTGGTTTCTTCGTGTATTAAAGCATGTAGACTGCCCAAATTGCGGATTTTTCTGCCACAAGGATTGCAAACGCGATGTGAGTAGGTCTCGCTACGCTCCAAAGGAATTCCAACACTTTTCAAGATATTGGCTAACACAACACCACGGCAATCTTTTCTGTGGACATATATCCCTGTTCATTCTTTGTAAAAATTTCCAAACTTCGTTTTAAATGAGCAATGACCAACGCGGCAGTTATTTGAAGCCATATCATTTCGTCTGCTCGCTTTTTTTGCTTTGGAAAGGAAAGCGCAATTGTTTTTTGTGCATCTATTTACTTTTCATGAGCGCTTAGTCAAAATGTACAAAAATGATTTACCGGAAGTTAATGATCATTGGCTCTAATGTGACAGTTGGTTGACAGTTGGAGCTCCAAGGGATTCGGTCTGTTTGTGGGGGCATTCGGTTAAAATGTCTGGGTCTCACTGCAGGCGTTTCCGTCCGTCGCCTCACCCCCTCCCCCTACTGCTTATCTTGCCCCTCTTTTGCAGTTTTCCTCCTGTTCGTGGCGTTTGGAAAAGGAAAGGAAACGGCTGCTGACGCAGGCTAACTAATTTATGATGTGACAAACTTATCGAGTATTCTTTTTGAATCTCGGCAATTACATGGCAGAATATTTGCCAAACCACTTCACCCCTTGGTAATATTCTGCCTGAGTATTCACCAAGATTGAAAAGAATAATATTGCATTTAAATTACCTATGAAGAAATGCGTTTGGCAAATGGGTACAGAATGGATACCGAACAGGTATGAGAACGTGAATGGAACGGGTACAGAATGGATATTGAACGGAAATGGAACAGAATTATGAAATGGTATACTCAACCCATTTTGTAAAGCTCAGATAAGCGTAGAAGATTTTGTATATAGCGCTACACCTCTAATCACTAATCACTAATCACTAATCACTAATCACTTTGTACAGGACTCAAGACTAACTTTTTAACTTGCTAGCCCAGTGGCTAGTGACTGGTTTGATTCACTAGCCAAGATGAAATTCTCACTAGCCAAATTCTATAATAGCCATCATTCTATCAAGTCAAGTACATGTAAATGCTAGCCTGTGTAGCTTCCACTTTGCTTTGGATGAACAACTGGCAAGTAAAAAGTTTTTGCGCCCTTGATTCTCACAGAACCACCATCAAAACTTTGGAACTGGCTCGCCAAAAAACATTCTTTGCTTTCAAAATACTGATTCACAATTTTCGCGAACAAAATAATTTGTTTCCACCTTAACTCTGTAAGTTGCAACCATACGCATAGATGTTATAATTATAGGCAAAAAAAGCAACAATGGAGACCAAAGTTTTCGCTGTAGTGAGAAATTCTCACAGAACTTTACAACTCACCACTGAAAAACATTGATTTCCTTTCTTTCAAAATGCCGATTCACGATTTCTCATGAACGCAATAATTTTTTCCATCTTAACTTTACTTAAAGGTTGCAAAGTTAACATAGGCTTTAATATTATATAGACATCATTCAAATTTTCAAACAACTGCAATTTTTTTATTTTTTTCAAAGTCTATATGACCTACAGATGCTGCGCACACTAAGGGAAAAAACAAACAGAAAAGTCAATCATTCTTTTGCATTTTAGTAAATTAAAGTTCTTGTCTAGGCCAATAAATTATGTCCAAACTTTCGAACTAATAGCAGACAAGAAATAACTTTCAGATAGAAACACACAATTTTAAATTTACAAAACATGTTTCGGATGATCAACATCCATCGTCATGAAAGAATCTGGCTACAACAATACGATGGTCCTGCAATTTATTTCTACCGTAGATATGTGGATGACACATTTTGCCTATTCAACAACGAAACGGATGCTTTGGAATTTTTTCACTATATCAACGATAAACACCCTAACATTAAATTCACCATGGAGACGGAGGTCAACCACAAACTACCGTTCTTAGATGTCCTCTTGGACAACAGCAATCCTCCATCTCTAGTCACATCTGTTTTTCGCAAGAGCACTTACACTGGCCTTCTCACCAATTTTCTTAGTTTCTCACCTTTTCCCTACAAATTAGGGTTAATACGAACGCTGGTGGACAGGACATTTAAAATTAATAACACCTGGACCGGTTTCCACAACAACATTAAGGAGCTTGCCAACATTCTCGGAAAGAATCAGTTTCCATCCAGTCTAGTGAACAGAACTGTTAAACAATACCTTAACAAATTCTTTGCCTCCCCTCTGCACGCTTCCGCAATAACCAACTCTAATGAAATTCGCACGCACTATTACAAATTACCTTTTGTTGGCCCTTTCTCGACTTATGTTCAACGCAGAATCAAGAATTTAACACAACGCTATTGTAGAAACTTGAACATCAAGCTAGTGTTTGCCCCATACAAGATTAAGAACTTATTCAGTGCCAAAGATGCTATTTCCAAATTATCACGATCCCGTGTTGTTTATAAATTTTCTTGCGCAGGCTGTAGTGCCTGTTATGTCGGCGAAACAAACCGACATCTTGCTACACGTGTTCGTGAACATTTAACATCTGATAAGAACTCGCATATCTTTCAGCACATTAATGGGTCAGAAGCATGCAGATCTTTATGCTCAGAGGATTGTTTTTCAATCCTTGACACCGCCTCCACGTCTTTTCAACTTAAAATCAAGGAGGCCTTACACATAGGTTGGGAAAAACCCTCTTTAAACAAGCAAGTTAATCATGTCAATTTAACACTTTCATTGTAATTTTCCTTGTCCATACCCATTGTCTTCTCATCATTGTATTCTCTATTACATCACTTTCACGTTGTTATTTAATTAGTATTCATACATTTTATTAGCTATCTTTATATAACACCGACTAGCGGTTCACTTGTATTCACAACTGACGATGGATGTTGATCATCCGAAACATGTTTTGTAAATTTAAAATTGTGTGTTTCTATCTGAAATAAATTATGTACGATCAAGGCTATGCTCTAAGAAAAATTCTAGCGAGCCCTTCGGGCACCCAACCTTGTAGGCTAGGGTGCCCAGGAGTCAAGCTCAGTCGCCCACTATGAAAAAAAATATCAAAAATTAATTAATTGATTAATTAATTATAATTATCTAATAACATTATTAATTAATATATGACAATAAATGTCTTGCATTGTTTCAAGGGCATTATTTTGTCCTGTTTACAGATGCGAAACATAAAAGGTTCACATGTAATTTTTTGTAATACTGTTGTCAAAAGTCCACAAAGAAAGACAAAATTTACACGTTTTTAACTCATTCATTGCGAAGCAATAACCTGAGTATCAGGCCTTTCTTAGCAAGAGGGTAGGGGTAGGGAGGAATTGCAGAGAAAGGCCTGACACAAACGTTTTTATTGGCTCATGTCGTACGTCCAGATTCTGGATGGTGTGCTGATTGGATAATTTACAATGCACCCTGACGTCACACCACCGGAAAAAAATTTCATACTGGCGTATTCTGTGAACTGATCTCGACGAGAACGAAAACTTCACTAGATATTTATTTCTATGTGATCATGGAAAGCAACGACTTCAAAACGGCTCTTGAATTCGCTCTACAGTTCTTTCCTGGAATTAAACTAAAAAGAGAGAACAGAAATTGTGCCTTGAAAGCCTGCTTGTCAAACGAAAAGACTTCCTTTTTGTCTGCTCGGGATATCAGACTGGTTATTTCATCGTCCAGCTCTGGGTATTGGTCAGAAAACAGAGCTCTCTTTGTTCAGTGAGGGTCTTCGTTGAGCTCCTTCAGCTTCATTTTCACAAGTGCTGCTTGCCTTTGGAGTTACTTCAGTTGCGAGATCGCTAGCCTCGAACAGGAATAAAACTACTTGCTGTCGAAGGTGTCGAAGGTGTTTGTGGTCGGGAGCGCTTGAAGCTATAAGTCTTTCGCCTTGTTGAGTGCCCTACCACCCGCCAATGCCTCCCTAAACTCAGCGAACATTCTGTAGCAATTTACTATTTTCCTAGAGCATTTTTTTGCAAACAATCCTTTTGCCATCTTCATTCTCTTGAATGACAACAATTCTTATCTCAAGCAATACTTCCACAAGAATAATAGGTTTTCACACAAAACATTAGAAACCTCTTTGTTAAAAGTTTCAGCAAACAGAGGTACTGTGGCGACACACTTTCCATACTATGTGTGAAAATTTTCAAGGTAGATTGTGCAAATACTCTCGGAAACCCGCACAAAATGAAAAACAACCACCATTGTGCGCAAAATTTATGCAAAGTAGACATGACAGCCGGAAATAATTCTGATTGGCTAATACGTACACTGACGCTTGTCATGCTATGAGGAGGTGGAAGACTGCAATAAAGACCCTTGTGTCAGGCTTTTATTTGCCGGGTGCTTCCTTCTCCTATCCCGCTAGTAAAAAAAGCCTAAAACTCAGGCTACGAAGCAATGGATGTGAGTTTTTGTGGAGAGGGGAAAAACGGCATTAGCAGAAATCTGCGTGGACGAATGTGATGTCATTAGCAAAAATAGCGGAAGTGACGTAACAAATTGGTCAGATTTGCACAACTGCTGACCAAGTAGTCAACTTGCCACTAAGAGCAAACATGACAAGCCTAATTAAAGCACTTTCTGGATGATTGCAAAACACCGCAAGAGAACTTTTATTCTTAAATGTAGGCATTCAGTAAATAAAATTAGTCCAAAACATATCTATAATATATATATTTTTAATACTTCTTTTTTGTCCCAAAATGAGCCCACGTACCAACCCTTCCCTCTATCTCGTGTTACGTGTCCTAGAAGGCAGCCATATTTTTACGAATGTTGTCCACACAGCGCCAGATGGATGGGATGTACACAGTGTTAGTTGATACATGGTGTGAATTTGGTTAGAAATGTTGAAAAATTTTAGAATTTGTGGAGCCCAAACTGTTTTGAGATATTTGTCATATTGTCGGCCTTCATTACGGTCAAAAAATACGGGTTCAATGAGCTAGTGCAAGCTCCTCAGCTCAAGGCAGCCATGGTGGATTTTGACTTCCAGCTTTTGCGATTTCTGGTGACTAAATATTGCTTTCTTTAATTGTTTGAATTTGCTTTAAGCATAACATACAGCCCACACGTCAAATCGAAACGACCCAGAACTAAACTTAAGTCTGTTACCAAGACTAGAGTCCAGAATTCAGCCAGGTTTACGACCTGGGGGGGGGGGGGGGAAGGTACTTGACTAATTTTTGGGTACAGGGGTGCCGCCGAGGGTTTGAAATCCTGACCCTGTTTAGGACAAAAATACGCTAAAACCCCTACCCTGTGTAGGACAACAACCTCCATTTTAAAACCCTGTTTAGGACAAGCGACAAAATGCACACTCGCTGGTTTTACAGGAATTTACACTGTTTAATAAGTCATTCAAATTGAAGAAATCATGCTCGATGCATCTAAAACCAAGTTGCTGCGTCTCTACACTTGAACTAAACAAAAAGCAGTCAAGCATTAAGCTCTAAATTAGCGTGGCAAAATGTCATCATTGCATCTATAGAAAAGCAATTTCTTTTTAATAGCAAATCAAAGAGGAATGATTTCTTCAATTTTTGAATGATGAATAAGAGGAACTTATTTTTGAGGTTAATTTTACTTTGATTAAACTTTTACAGAGAAAAATATCCCTATCACAATATATATACTGAGCGGGATCCCTCACGTCTGCGCGACACAGTAACATCTTTCTTTCATTGCGTTATCCAAGACAGAGAAACCAGACCTACCATATGTCGGTTTACACAGTTGATATTGCGCAAATCAGGAAAAAAATGCGTTGCTTTTCTGCCGCTCGATCGCATGCTCTTTCAACTTCTCGCAGGCTCCGGGTCGCAGGCTGAAAAAAAGAAAGAGACTGCTCGCAGTCTGGGTTAAAGTCTCTCTGCTCGTCATAACATACCCTGTTTAGGACAGGTCTAACCTGTTTAGGACAGAAGCAAGTCGAATTGTATACCCTGTTTAGGACAGCGAGACCAAAAAACCATACCCTATCCAGCGGCATGTCCCCGTATAGCCCAAATAAGGGAGTACCCCCCCCCCCCCCCCGGGGTTTACGATCACTGTGCGACAATTGCTATAAAGCTCCATACAGCGTTAATTATGAAATTGCTAGTTCCATTGAAATGCCAACTGACTACTATT
>JAHPZR010011617.1:0-14926 GCA_019787425.1 Platygyra sinensis
CACTAAACGGCGTCAGATTGGCTCTAAAATCGGCACAAGAGACAAGTTTGCGACACATTTGAGGTACGAAAACTTTATTTCAAATAAGATAGTTATTTACACAATTTTTTTTACGATCGGTGATTTTCCCATACAATTCTCTATATACACAGGCTGTTGCATACACCACGTATTTAGACCTTGGGGATCCTGTGCGCAGGCTGACAGCTTTTTCACTGAATATTTTCGCCACCATGTTTGATATAGATTGCTGTTGTTTTGTCGAAAGCGAAATCTTGACTAGGTGCTTTTATAATGCTTAAATAATGCCTGATTTCTTGAAAAAATGCCACTTGAATTCCAAATAATGCTTTGTTTTATTTCGAACAAAACGTGCAAACTCTTACATTATATGCTCATATCAACAACAGGTGATACCTAATAATTGTTTGTTTGTAAAACTTGGGGTCAGAATTAAAACTTTTCCAGCCAACAGCCACTTAACAGTCATATTTGAAGAAATACCTTGCGCTGGGTACACACAGCCTAGGCTAGCACAATTCTGTTCAACTTCTAACTCATGCGAAAGAGTTACCCGCTGACCACCTATCCCTTTTTTCCGTTGGTGTTAGTACGTCATGTAACGGAAACAAGTAACACAAGTAACACAACGCACAAACAGTCGAAACAGACAGAAAACAATCAAAATTGTAAAACTTAAGGATTATTTATCCCTCTGTGTGCTGAAATCTGGATCACAGTCATGAAAAATGACAGAAAATGCTAGTAATTCTTTTTTCAAGAAAAAACGAAAGAAATGCTCGTTTTCCCAAAAAATGCCGAAAAAAATGCTAGCATAATCGAGAAAGGCCTATATGTGGGTTGGTGGAAGTCCTTGGTCACTGAGAGTTTGCAGCATTGCTTTTCCTAGCACTCTTCACGGGTTTTCTTAATTTTAGATTTTCCTGTTCAGCCTTCTTAGCCGTTTCTTTCATCGGCCTGCCAAATTTGGTTACAACGACCTTGCTGCCTTTGAACCACGATTAGTTCGACGTGCTTCTCAGGCCTTCACATGGTTTACTGTCAAACAAATATATATTACTCCATGGAAAATGCGCGCGTACGATTTTTATTTACAAGTTGAGCAGTATTAGAAAACGAACGAGTGCGCGTAGCGAACGAGTGAGTTTTCTCATACTCCTCAACGACTGAATAAAATCGTACAAAGCATTTTCTATGGTGTTTCTTTCATACACATTGAAATTTTTGAAAAGAAAAAAGTTGCTTGTCAATTTTATCACTTTGGGCGCGCACACTTAGAAAACCCATGATCAATTGCTATCATAAACTAGAATACAAAGTTCACTTTGTCTTTTGAAATAGACCTTTTATGAAGGTAACAAATCCAAATATGTATAGACGTAAATGACAACTTTTAGCGAACAAAAAAAACTCATAAACTTGAGTAGTAAATCAGAATGTCATTGAATGTCACTAAATCATGAAAACACGCAGGGCATTGATGAGAACTACTGGATAGGATTTTCTTTAAAGATGCCCTTCAAAACTCGGTACCATACTTCGAGGCGATGAAGGTAACGTTGGTAATCGTTTGCCCTTCTTTGTACTCTAACAATTGTACACTATCCGCGGTTTATTCAGACTTAAATGTCACCCCAGCCTATATTGTAGCTTGGCTTAATCCCGCAAAGATCGAAATGGATTCTATTGTTTAGACAACTGAAGATAGTTGAGAAGCGCTTCTGGTCTTGATTTTCCAAGAAGGTCTTTGTTGTAAAGGATTTTTATTTTCTCTTCTGAAACAGATACAGACCCTTTTGCTTGTTGCCTCTTCCTTGTTTCTTGAGCTGTTTTTCATTGGACTGCAACCTCTTTCTAGTTTTCTCAAACGCTAAATCTTAATGATACTACCTTGAAAGTTTTTTTTTTTCTTTTAGATATCGTTGAAAGCCAGGAATCATCCCAGTGAAGTGGGCCCGAAGTCATTTTCACCTTTGGTTCTGAGTGAGCACGAACTCGCTCAACAATTCATTGAGTTGAGCAGGAAGTACCTCCTTAACGTTCCTTAATGTTTCTTTTAGCAGACTTACGCCTCTGTCAGTCTTTGCTCTCGTGCTTTTGTTTTCCTCCTCACCCGTATGAAGTCGTCTACTGTTCTTTCAAGTAGAGCAAATCTTAACACGTTTTTCTCCATTTTATCTTTACAGGAAGCCGCGCTTGTTGCCCTCCACTCTAAAGTATTATCGTCCGTGTCCCTGATTGGACCAAGAATGTGTTTTTACAGTCGTTTACTTTTCTGATTTGTTGGTTGTGTTTTTCTTAACAATTTTACGCGGGCTTTTTTATGTGATAATCTCAGTATGTATGAAATAGATTAATTATAACATAGTGACTTTCTCAAGTATTAATGTTAGAGTTGTCCCAACCACCAACGAAAGCTAACCAGACGCAAACTAGGGTGAATATAAACAATTAAGCATTTTCTGAGTGGATGTGGCTCCTGTCTGATACCCGTCTTGCTGTCGCCGTGACAACAATCATAACGCTAGATCATTTTTCCTATGGTTAAAATTCTCAAATGTCGCTTTAAAGTAGGATCACTGATTGACTCCCAAAGATCTAATGGAGAAAAATCTGGCAATATCGAACGTTAACATTTACATGAGCTAAATAAATAGTATATTATATTATTTTTTAATAATTATTATTATTGACAATTTTATTGATATCGCGGTTTTACATGATCGGAACCACAACGAGGCTAATCCTAAGCTATGCTATAAAACTTACAATAATGAATGTTCATTGAGATCGTTCTTCACGCTTTGGTGGTATTCTGCTAGGAAATCGAAAGCTGCATTTACTTAGTTGACTTTGTAATTAGGGTATTGATGTTTAATACCCAATCTTAGCTCTCTGTATTTGTCTCGCTTAGTCTTCCACCTGTTTGATATAAGCCTATAGCCTATTCCGCAAACCTTTCCTTCGATGAGTAGCCGTGTCTTCTCCTTGTCCATTACTGCAATATCAGAATTGTTTGCGTTGTTTTCCGGCTTTTTTTTCCATGTGGAATTCAATGTTCCAATTTATTGTGACTAGTGAGTTAGCTATTACGGGTATCGGTGGTCTTTGTTGACATCAATGTCGTTTGTGATCACTTTCTTCATTGAAACCATAGGCTGAGATTAAGTAGTGGTAGTAAGGTCTCAGCATTTTGTCATGACGTAAAGTGTATAGAGACTGGACTATCTTTGAGCATGCGCTCATTATATTAGTGACAGTCTTGCTTTGGTGAGCACATTTTACAATTCAAGTCATTTGCTGGTGTAGTTTGGCCTTTTCACACGTCTTAGTTGGTAGGAGCTGTTGTCGTAGTTTGGTATTCAGGTGTTTCTTCGTTTTTGTAGTAACTTGCACATGTCAGTAGCCATTTCTTTCTATTCGCTTTGTGCTTTTTCGCTCGGGAGCCAGCTGGCGACTAACGGGAAATATTTGGTCGCCAGATCGTAATTTTTATTGACCAATTTATTTTAAATATAACTAAAAATAGCGCTAAAATATAACGCTAAAATATAACGCTAAAATATAACGCTAAAAAATAGCGCTAAAATATAGCGCTAAAAATAGCGCTCCTTCCCTCGCACGCAGCTCGCCTTCGCGCTCGTCGCCTCTCTTTGCCTGAAATACGCAAAATTTACCCCTTTTTGCAGGATATCAGCTGGCAGGCTGATGGAGGTCAAATTCTGAACTTTGTTGGTAGTTGAGAGTTTTTCTTTTTCTTGTATGATTAGAGATTGTCCAGAACTAAGGTTTTCATGCTCAAAAGTAAAGGCTATGCTTTGGTACGAAGGAACTGATATGTAATTGAAGAGTGGAAGGTGTTTGTTCAGACTTGTAGTGAGGTTATGATTCGTTTTCTGAGGTAGTTGCCGTGGTTACAAGTGACCTTTTTTAACGTGTTATATACGTCGTTGGTATTCAGATTTCTCAGTTACTTTGATATTAATATTTTATTTTTATGTTTATCGTTTTCTTTTCAAACGTATTCGATTTATTGTAAAGTTGCTGTAGGTGTCAGTTCAGCTGAAGATTGCTAGGAAAATGCGATGCTGCCGGAGTTGTTTTTCGAGCTTTTATTTGATAGAGTAGATTTCAGATTGTAAAGTGTAGCGTTGTTCCTTTAGATGGTCTTTGAAATGTTTCAACAGTGCGGGCCATAGACATTTCTGTCTATATGGTTTCTTGCTACATGATTGGTCGAGGCAAAACCAAAACAAAGAAATTTGGCCGAGAGGAACTGGGTCGACATAGACATTGTGCACGGAATTTGAATGGCGGCCATATTGCAACGCGGCAACATCACCGTAAAAAATACACGCAAATGTGATAATAACGTAACGAAAAACAACATTTATTTCTGGATTTGTTTGTCATATAGATATTTTTTGTTCTAATTCTCGATTTCGACAGACATAAACACTCCATTTTCGCACTCCGATAAGGTCGTTCGGACTCTATCGAGCACGGCTCGCCGTGGTCCTTCAACTTTAATAGTTGCCGGGATGTATGCTCCTCCGCCGGCCTGTTTGTTTCTTTGGAACTTTTGGGCTGCATGTGGACGAACAGTAACCGTCGGTTCTCCATTGACAATACTTTAAAAGAAGAGACAAACGCAGATATTAAAAAAAACATTAGGCCGATGAATTCGAAAGCGCCAGTTCAAGTTTATTAAACAGTTAAGTCATTCTGCCTTAGGAGAAAACCGATAATTCACTTACCCTTCAAACTAGGATATCTTGCCACATTGCAGTAGGTAATATAGCTCCCTGTTTAAAAAATACTGGATTCTGCCGATCTGCGACCCTCGCACATCTTCCAAAGTATAACTCTTTCGCTGTGATTTGCTGTAAATGGCTATTTTCCGCAGAGGCTCCGGAATTTTTTCCACTTCGGCAGGGATAAGGCATGCCAGTGCGAAGGGATCATACTCGTTGTGAGCCTCCTTTCTAACGATGAATGGTGTCCCAGATGGTACTTTAACCTTGAAATGGTGACATCTGAAATGCAAATTAAACAGCACAAGCGATGGTGACAAGCGCGATACAAATAAAGCAATTTCATGTGTGAAGTGCGGTAAGGCAGAAGTTTACGCAGAAAATACCACTGCTGCAAAACTTACCCTTTGATTTGCACGCCTTTGATAGAAATTCTGAAAAAGTTCATTGTCGCGGCCATTCGGAAGGATTGCGCTCACTTTGTTGCGTGGATTTTGGTCTCGACCATCTCGGCCCCCAACTCGGGCGTTTCCGGTGAGATGTCCAAATGACAGTTCTAGAATGCTAGTGACCAATGAGATCATTACCTCGTTTAATGTTGGTTTATTTATGGTGCTGTGAAGAACTCCTATTACACTGCTCTTATGCAAGTGTTCGCGAGGACATTTTTGTCATTCTTATAAAATTGATGTTACCTCAAACGTTCTCGTAGAACTATGACCTCGAAAAGCCCTGATGTAAACAGTACTGATGGTGAAGCTTGGTAAGTAACATTTTTCTCATCATACTTATGTTGTTAACCAGGTAAATAGCCTTTCAAAAAGTCGTGCGCTTCTCGTTTCCGGTTTGGAAAGAAGCTTGTTAGCAAGTCTAATCGAATAATGGCAATTGTTTTAAAACCACTTACTTTATTATATTCGCAGTGAAACTTCACAAAAGGCTGAATTAAAAAGAAGAACACCGCGAAGGGGGAAAGAAAAAATGGCCTACATGAGCAATTCCCAGGCGAGGTCATCCGCGCTATACCGGCGCAAGGCGACTTTATTTCAGAAGGCTCGCGCGCTTCACACTATGACAAAGGCTGAAGTAATCATTGTAATCGATCACAATGGACAGCGTTTTGTCGGCGGTTCTCTGGGCCTTTTAGAAACCTACAATAAAGGAATACTTAAGCCCATCCAAGCCGAGCATAGGTACGATGCTCCGGACACTTCAACAGACCCTGATCGCCCTGAAATCGAACCACTTGAAGACACTCCTGAACATATCAATATTTATAGACGTTTGGCTGGCGTTCTAGGGCATTCATCAACGAGAGATGAGACTCGTGTCCCTCCATCTAGAAAGAGGTTGCACTATGGTGATAGTTTTGACGCTGTGATACCAACTCCTGTTAAGGAATTATTGTTCAATAAACCGGTGCCGCAGCTCTCCGACAAAGAGAAAAATGACATATCCATCGTCCAGAAACAGAGTAAAATATCATTTATTTCTGACGAGAGCGTAGAGATCTTTGTTGCTGAAGAGCGATAACAGAAACTGCATGGATGATCAATCAATGATCCTCGCGAGCTAACTGAATTGTTCCTGTTAGAACTGCACCAAGACATTTCCCAAAACAATCAGAACGTTATGTTTTGTTAATGTTATTGAAGCTATGTGGACCGTCATAACACATAGCTCTACATGGCAGCTCAGTATATGCTCTTGATTCTGTTATATTGAATGAATTTTTTATTTTCTGAAAAAAAAGACTATACGTTGTAGCTATCGCAATGCTTCATTGGAAAATTTTATTAATGAAAATAGCCCATAACATTACTGTCGGCTATTGTACTATACCGACTGCATAACAGGAGGAGGGGTGGAACCTCACATATAAGAGTTCTGTAGTTGCTTATGAGATGTTTTTAACAAAAACTGTTGAAAGTTAAAATAATCTCTTTTCGGCGGGTAGCTAGGACAAGGAGGAACATTCGTGTCATAACCGCTCTGGTCTCTATCTTAAAAGGCAATAAAATAAGACTTGTGGTTTTGGTTTTTCTTAAGGGTTTGGCAAGCAGCCCAGTTCCACCCTCGTCTCATCCAAGATAATCAGTTCCATCCTCACCCCCCAAAAGAAGGAGTTCCACTCTTACCCCGTCCAAGACAAGGAGGAGTTCCACCCTCACCCCCTTTAAGTCAATGAATTCCATTCTCACCCCCTCCAAGCCAACACAGTCAGTATGTATCTCATTCATATATACTTATTATGCTAAATGAAATGGACCTCTAATGCACTAAATTCTCCTTGTTTGAAATCATTTATTTCTATCACAAGCTAAGACCATCTACAATGCCTCTCTGATACAAAATTCCATTTTTGTTCTTTTACTGATGCATTTCTATACAGAGGCGGATCCAGGGGAGGGGTTGAGGGGGTTGCAACCCCCCCCCCCCCCTTTAAGAATTTTTTTCTTTGTTATTTTGCCTGATTCTTCGTAAAATAATAATAGGATAAAATTGTTTTTACGAAGTTATTTCACTTTTACTGTAACGAACCCAAGTGGCTAGCACGTGGTGCACATTGAGATCGTCGAGTGTCAACCACACGGTGTCAGAACAATTAGGCAGGCTTCCCTTGATCAGCTTTTATTAAGGTTAACTTGCCCAAATATCGTACACGTGCGGTGAAAACTAAAGAGTAGATTTCAGTGCGTAATTAAAAGAGAGCTAGAATTTACAAGATTTACAAAGATGTGTTAAAAGGAAAAACGATAACGTAATATAAACGGACATAACTTACGTCTGGTACTGCCTTAAAGTCTAAAGTAACTCCAGTACTCCAATAATACTCCGATAGTTAGTAAACTCCGAAAGACTTCTTTCTCCCGTGATAGCGTAACTCCAACTGACTTAAATGGAAGATAGCGTTCCTTATGATATAGCAAAAAGGGGACGCTCAATAGTGGAACGTCGCCAAACAGGAAACATATGGCTAACTGGTGTACAATCCAAAACGAAGGAAAATTGGTTGATAATAGAAAGGAAACTACGATAATTAAGAGCGTGCCGCGGTGGCTTAAAAACAGAACTGGCAAAGACTTATCTCTTAGCGATCTAAGTCGGGTACTATTTGTGACAGATTATATAGCATACGTGACACTCCTCGCCCAAGGATTCTAATCCTTGCTACTTCCTTATTTTAAATCTTAGCTGAGTGTTAATGTTACTTCTTGCTTCAAGTTTCGGCGCCGCCTTCGGGCAGAAGTAGTATAAGTTCCTTTATAGGTCGGATATACGCTTTCTTCTCTCCTTCTTTGACGATTTCCACCTTGACTTTCCTGACTCTGCCGTCCTCGCTCCTAATCACATCTCCTACTCTTCTCAATGGCCAGTCATTTCGGTGCTGGTCCTCGTCTCGCATGAGCACAACGTCGCCCACGCGCAAGTCTCGTTTAATCTCGGTCCACTTCTGTCGAGGCTGCAGGCTCTGCAAGTACTCTCGTCGCCATCTTGTCCAGAATTGCTCTGCCAGGAACTGGACTCGTCTCCAGCGACGGCGCGCATAAATGTCGGCACGTAGGAACTGGCCTGGTGGTGGTCCAGCTGGGCGTGTCTTCATCGTGAGCAGCATTGCAGGGGACAGTGGTTGTGGATCATCAGTGTCAGATGGCAGTGCGGATATTGGTCTGGCGTTCACTATGGCCACTACTTCGGCCATTAGCGTGACCAATAACTCGTGCGTAAGTTGGGTCTTGCCCAGCTCGGCGAACATAGCATCCAGTACACGTCGGATGGTGCCAATTTGTCTTTCCCACACACCACCGAAATGTGACGCGTGGGGAGGGTTGAACTCCCATCTGCATCCATGCTCCGTGGCAAATTTCTCCACTTTCTCATTGAACTCTGACTCCGCTTCTTGTAGCTCTTTGTTTGCTCAGACGAAGTTAGTCCCACGGTCACATCTGAGGAGCTTGGCGTGACCGCGTAGGGCAAAGAATCTTCTCAGGGCGCAGATAAATGAGCTGGCATCCATCGCCTCCAGTACTTCTATGTGGATGGCTCTACTGCTGAGGCACGTAAACACTAGGCCCCACCGCTTAGCGTTCGCCGCTCCTCCTCTGGTTTTTCGGGTTTGCACTGTCCAGGGGCCAAAGACATCGAAACCCACGTTAGTGAAGGGGGGGCAGACTTCGGTCCTATCTGGGGGGAGGTCTGCCATGCGCTGATCTAGGGGTGGTCCTCTTAGCTTCTTGCAAGGCACACACGCTCCAATGATCTTCGTCACGGTATCGTGACCTCCAACCAGCCAGAATCCTGCTTGTCGAATTGCTCCTCCAATAATTTGCCTCCCTTGATGGTGAACTCTGAGGTGGTAGTGTTTGGCTACTAGCCTTGACACATGATTATTCTTCGGTAACACGATCGGATGTTTCTCTCCGTGCTCCATTTCTGCTCTCCTCAGTCTGCCTCCGACGCGCAGGATCCCGTAGCTATCGAGGAATGGAAGGAGACGGTACAATTGCGATCCCTTAAGAGCTTTCTTGGTGCTACTTCCGACTTCTCTCGGTTGCTCGGGCTCAGCTCTTGCAGTTGTTAATAGCTCACCAAATGCTGCTTTCTGCGTGGTACTGATTATGATACGTAAGGCTTGATCGTACTCCTCCAAGGTGGGTGGCCTGGGTTTCCCTTGTACGTTAGCTGGTTTATTTCTCAGATTAGCTAGTGTCGCTTGGCTATCTCTTCGGCGCTTAAATTCTCTGGCTACAACGATCAGATTCGCGATCGCTCGTTGCAAGGATTTCAATGAGGAAAACTTCTCAAACCTTTCTGCTCCAAGGTCCGATCTCTTTTCCTTGGTCGTCTTTACTTTGGCGCTGGACACTTCTTTTCGAACTTCGGGGTCACTTGTGCTGAGTTCGAATGTTTCATGTGCTTGAGGGGTGCTCTCTGTCTTCCTGAGAAAGTCCGGGCCGGCGAGCCAGCTCGTTTCCATTATTTTACTAGGAGTGACGCCGCGCGTCGCTAGGTCTGCGGGGTTGTGTTCACTCTCTACATATCTCCACTGCCCCGGGGTAGATAGACTTTCTAATTATCTGTACTCGGTTGGCTACGTAAACGTAGAAGCGACGGCTTTCGTTTGCGATGTATCCTAGCACTACCTTTGAGTCGGTGTAGTACGCTACGTCAGCAATCTCCACATCGATCTCTTTGAGGACTCTTTGAGCCGCTTGAACGGCTGGTACCGCTGCGCACAGTTCCAGTCGAGGGATGCTCGTCTGGTGAGCTGGGGCGACTCTGGCTTGGCCATATACGAGAGATGTGGACTCTTTGTTCGCTTCGTTGAACTGACGAAGATAAACGGCTGCTCCTATAGCGTCTTGACTGGCGTCGGAGAAGACATGCAGTTCTGCTTTGGCTACCGTGCCGAAATCCTTCGGGTGGTAACAGCGAGGAACGAACATGTGCTGTAGCTCGGTGAGAGAATCTCTCCAGCGCGTCCACCGGTTCATCATTGCTTCAGGGAGGGGGTCGTCCCAGGCTAGTGGGGTGTCGTTCCTGCTTGTCCGGTGGCCCATGACTACGACCTGCTGGAGTATCTTTCTCCCTTCGAGCATGACTGGCGCTGCAAAACCGAGGGGGTCATACACAGAGTTGACTATGGATAAGACTCCTCTCCTGGTGAACGGCTTTTCCGGCAGAGTCACTTTAAAAGTGAAGGCGTCCATCTCCAGATTCCAGAAAACTCCAAGTGATCGCTGCACTGGAAGACTGTCGTGACGCAGATCGAGATCACGCACGTCCTTAGCTCGGTCCTCGGCGGGGAAGGCCTCCATTACCTCTACTGAATTCGAGACGACTTTGTGTAGACGTAAGTTAGCGGTGGCTAGTGAGCCCTGTGCATTTTTCACTAACTCTATTGCTTGTTGGGCGTTTGGCAACGAAGCTAGGCCATCGTCTACGTAGAAGTTGCGGTGAATAAATCTCTTGGCCTCCTCGCCGTACTCCTCCTCGCCGTCCAACGCCGTTCTGCGAAGTCCGTAAGTGGCGACTGCGGGACTGGGGCCGTTGCCGAACAGGTGCACGTTCATTCTGTACTCTACTATGGGCTTTGATGGGTTGTTGCCCTCAAACCACAGGAAACGAAGGAAGTTTCTATGTGCTGGGTCGACGTAAAAGGAGTGAAACATCTGCTCCACATCACACATCACGGCGACTTTCTCCTTGCGGAAGCGCATTAGGACTCCAATGAGATTATTCATCAGGTCGGGGCCAGGTAAGAGCACTTTGTTCAGGGAAACTCCTTCAAACTCGCAACTGGAATCGAATACTACGCGGATTGTGTGCTTCGTATTATGGTATGTTGCGAAATGCGGTAAGTACCAGGAACGCCCAAAAGGAGGCCGGGCTTCAACACGTGGGACCTGAGAGGCATGGCCCTTCTCTACTATCTTTCCCATGAACTCCAGGTAGTCCGCTTTCATTTTTGGTTTCCTGGTAAACGTTTTAAGAAGCCCTTGTAAGCGTCGCATGGCTTGGGCGCGATTGTTCGGCATGGTTTGAAGCTTATCGCGAAACGGGAGTGGCATCTCCCAATTACCACTCTCATTCTTGTGTATTCCAGTTTCTATAATCTCCAGAAACAAACGGTCTTCACAGGAGAGACTAGGCTCGTTGTCGCTTCGCGTAGTTTTGAAAATGCTGTCGGTAACAATCTCCAGGATCGGGTCTTCGACCTTGAATTGGTTTGGGCAGGGGACTAGCTCGTAGCTCTCGTCTCCAGTCTCTCGATTTTTCTCCTTGGCGGTGGACAGGCTGGTGAGGCGGGTGAGGACATGTGCAGGCCCGCTTGGGAAATCGAGGCACATTTGACCGCTGATCGTCCAACCGAGGGCTAGTCGTTGCGCCCAGGGGGCTCCTCTAGGGCCGTTTCTAAATTCTCTGACTTTCAACAGCTCAGGGGCGTCTCGACCGATAAGCAGCTGAATTTTTGCGGACTCATCTGGAGAAGGTATCTCGTGTGCTATGTCGGTTAGGTGCGGGAAACTCTTTGCCATATCCGGGGTGGGGATCTCGCTCTTGTCTTGAGGGATTGTATCGCACTCGGTGAGGGTTGGCAAGAGGAACTCCGATCCGCTAAGCGACCGCACAGCGATTCCTGGCACTCGCCGGCCGTGCTTCTCCTCTTTCTCCCCGCTGCATGTGGATAGGAAGTATTTCTCCGGGGGTCCCCTTGCTTCAAGGTGGTCAGCTAACTCGCTGGTGACCAGGGAACTGTTGCTCTGCTCATCGATTATGGCATAGATACGCTTAGAGAGGTGTGGGCTTCTTTTGCTGTATACGTCTACTAAGAGGGTTTTGCTACAGGACACACCTCCCGAGGGTCCACACAGCGTGGTGCATTTTGGGTTGACTCCTTCATTCTCCGATTTAGGCTCCGATTTGGGGGGTGGTTGCCTCTCCCTATGCAGTAAGGCACTATGGCGCCTGTCTCCACAAATGGTACACTTTAAGGGGACGTTACAACGGCTTGCGATGTGGGTGGGGCTGAAACAGCGAAAGCACAGGCGTGCGTCTTTTATCCACTCCGTGCGTTCCTCTAGATTTTTAGCCAAGAATGTCTTACACCCTGTCAGATCATGTCCAGGCCTGTCGTGGAACGGGCAGTGCTTGCTCTTTCCGTGACGACCTTCCCGCTTCTCATTTCCCGAATCTCCCTTTTTCTCATCGGTGGGTTGCATGTCCGTTTTCAACGTTTTCTTCTCCCTGCGGGGCTTTGCCTCTTTATTGGCTAGGAGGTTAGGATTGTTTTTTATCTTGGCTTGTTCTTTCACTAATTCGGAAAATCTGGAGAAGGGCGGGTATGCTCCCCCATTGAGGTCGGAATAGTGGGCGATTACTTTCTCCCATTTGGCGCGAATGAACTGCGGTAATTTCTCCGTTACAGGTTGAATGGCGCTTGGATAATTTAAGCAAGCGAGTCCCGGTAGGTATGTCACTTGACTCTCGATATCCGCGCAGATATCTGCGAACTGCTGCAGGTTCTCGTTATCGTGTTCGCTGAACGTAGCAGAGTTACGCAGGCGCTCCAGCAATGTGTTGCTGATAACCGCAGCGCTGCCAAAACGCTTCTCCAGTTCTTCCCACAAATCCCTTAGTAACGCAACGGGGTCACGCATTTGTCTCTTCCTATAATTATCTACTAAGCGCTGTGGTGTTCCGCTAGTGAAGCTCCTCAAATAATTGATTTCCTGTATTGGGGAAACGTCAGTGTCAATTAGCATGGCTTTGAAGGCGGATTTCCAAGGGTGAAAGAGAGTAGGGTCTCCAGAGAATACATCTGGTTGGCATTTCGGTAGGTTTTGTCTAGCTAGCCCGGCGACGATTTGTTGATTGACTACTGTGAGAGAGTCAATTAACTGGCTTCCGGCGTTATCTCTCAAAGGGGTCGAGGTGGTAAGTGGGTGTTGATTGAGGGCGGCCTGACTGTCTTTTATTTTACGGTCCGACTCCGGATCTGCGCTTAGAACGTGGGATTGCTCTGTTTTTTCAGGCGTTTTAGGTTTGGGAGGTGGAGATGACAAAGGTTTCGCTTCTTCCGACACAATTAGCGGTTTGGGTGCGGTTTCTTGGCGCGACAGATTTCCTGGGGGCGAGAGGTCTAGTGATGGAGAAGAATGGACCCATTGTGAGGTGCGCTCCTCTGTTTTAATTTGGGGGTGTTTAAACTCCGGCAATTCATAATCTTCTCCTAACCCTTCCTCCAAAAACGCGTCCTCGAAGACTTTGAGTTTAGCGTTCGCTATCGCTGCCCTTTTGTCCGCTCCTAAGATTGCCATCTCTTTTTCAAACTGCGCTCTCTCTTGTTCCCGAATCCTTTCCGCCTCCGCGTCGCGTGTTCTGCGCTCAAGCTCTTTTTCTGCTATGAGGCGGGCGTACTGAGCTTCTTGGCTCGCGGCTCTAGCATCGGCTAGCGCTTGCAACCTAGCGGCGCTGCTGCTTGTACTTGACGCTAGTGAGCGGCGCGAAGAATGACGAGAACAGACAACAGATGGTGTCTCCGACAATTCGTCGGATTGTCTAGCAATTCTACTTTTTAAACTATCTATAAGTAGGAGGGCTCGTTTCAAAATTTCATTTTCCTCCTTGAGTTGGGCTCCGTCTATAAGTTCGCCGTAAAGATCCTGCTCGTACAGGCTGAGCAGGCCTTGTAGAAGGCTTCCAAACTCCTCCGTGGCGGCCGTGAGGTCGCCCGCTTTGGTGTTAATATCGCTGTCATCACGAGCCTCTTCAGCTGATCGCATGACAGTTAAAAGTTTTCTACGCGACCTGAGGATATCTCTCCATTTATCTTCTATTGCGTTTTGAAGGGCCTTAGGTGTCAATTGTATTTTCCTTTTACTTCTCCTAACTTCAAACTCCGCGACTCCGTCGATGTCATTGCTTGCCATCTCTTTTGGCGACTCCGCTTTTTTTCTTAAATAGGACTAGATACGGCTTACCTCTCAGGTCTTCGTTGTTAATACACCAGACTTTTCACTGTAACGAACCCAAGTGGCTAGCACGTGGTGCACATTGAGATCGTCGAGTGTCAACCACAAGGTGTCAGAACAATTAGGCAGGCTTCACTTGATCAGCTTTTATTAAGGTTAACTTGCCCAAATATCGTACACGTGCGGTGAAAACTAAAGAGTAGATTTCAGTGCGTAATTAAAAGAGAGCTAGAATTTACAAGATTTACAAAGATGTGTTAAAAGGAAAAACGATAACGTAATATAAACGGACATAACTTACGTCTGGTACTGCCTTAAAGTCTAAAGTAACTCCAGTACTCCAATAATACTCCGATAGTTAGTAAACTCCGAAAGACTTCTTTCTCCCGTGATAGCGTAACTCCAACTGACTTAAATGGAAGATAGCGTTCCTTATGATATAGCAAAAAGGGGACGCTCAATAGTGGAACGTCGCCAAACAGGAAACATATGGCTAACTGGTGTACAATCCAAAACGAAGGAAAATTGGTTGATAATAGAAAGGAAACTACGATAATTAAGAGCGTGCCGCGGTGGCTTAAAAACAGAACTGGCAAAGACTTATCTCTTAGCGATCTAAGTCGGGTACTATTTGTGACAGATTATATAGCATACGTGACATTTACCATTCGACTG
>JAHPZR010011618.1:10000-12500 GCA_019787425.1 Platygyra sinensis
AAAAGCTACTTAAAGCAGACAAATGTTCAAAACTTCGCAGGCGGGCTTCACTGCGTGACAGGATGTTTAAAATAGTTTTTTCCGCTAAAGAGGAAAGCTTCAGTTTTTGCATTGGAGTTTTCAGTATTTTTATGCTTTGTAGCTTTACTAGTCGCTCTAAAAATTTGAATTAAACTTCGAAGTAATACTGTAAATTACCATGTATTGTTATGCAAAATTCAAGAAGCTTGTTTCAATCCGCGATCTGTACTCAAAACCCTCTTGTAAGCCAAGCCGTCTTCTAGTCGTGGAACGCTGTATTTACCTTTCAAAGCATCCTTAGTTTCCGTGTCAGAACTTTCTGGGTTAAAAAAACAAAACTTTGACTACTTTAAGATCAGAAAGAGTCAGAAAAAGTTCGCTTTAACCATGTTGAAAAATGTCAAACAAAGCGGCTCAATAACGAGTGTTTATCCAGATCCAATCGGTGATCTCGACGACTAATTAACAATCAGATTATGAGCTCGAGATTTCTATGAGGTGATAGTTGATGAGGCCGAAGGCCGAATCAGCTATCACCTCATAGAAATCGAGAACGAATAATCTAATTGTTTTAGTAGAATTCTAACTGAAATTAACGCAAATAGCGGTTTCCAATGATTCTCCTACGCATTATTGAACTTAAACTTTAAACAAAGTTGCACTATCGAACTGTCCTTGTTTACGCACGTACCCGCTTTAAAGTCAAGTAACCGTAAATGGGCTTATTTTAGTCTTCTCAGGAATTTTCTTACTCGTTTACATCTAAAATTCCTTCCAAAATTTCGGAAAAAACTATAAAAACATCGCATTTCGTGGACGACCGGTCGCCACTGTACTCTAATGGCTGATAGTATACGAATAGCTCAGCGAATCAGACTCCAGCATTTGCATTAGTATACTTGTAGAATTCTACTAATGGCTGATAGTATATAAGTACCGCTCAGCCAATCAGATTGCAGCGTTTGCATTAGTATACCATTAGAATTCTACTAATGTAACTTAGTCCGCGTTGATTCACTCCAATTTCTTCGTAACCAAGCTACTTGAACAAAACATTTTGTTTCAGCTTACCTGTGTCGTGTGTAGCTTGGAAAAAGACCCCAGTGCTAAACAAGTCATAGAGACCTTTCCAAAAAACGAACGTTGCGACTCTATTTGCGAACGAATAAACACAGTTTGACCTCTAAGTTTAAAAAGGGCAATGCCGAGCATCTGAGAAGTCCACAAATACGAAATATGTTCACTGACAGTTTGTTCGGTGAAGGACAAACCAAAAGACAACTTCGGCGTACAAAATCGAGCCCGAGCTATGTTATCACTGACTCAATTAACTGCGCAATTCACGAGTTACGCCACGATTTTAGACAATCTAAATAGCGCCCCCCTTCTTCCCCTCTGGAATAACTACCCCCAGTTTTCTCTTAAATCTGGAAGAAAAGTGCCCAGGGCACAGATCCGAAGATTTACGGGGGCACGACTAGTAACGATGTCAAAGCTTAAATTTTGCATTATGCGGTTCAGGCAAGGAGTTTTATCAGCAAATCATGGCTAGAAATCGCAGAAAGTCGAAATAGAAAGACATTTAGCGGGAGCTTATCCTGACTAATGATTTTTTTTTTTTGAATTTGCGACAAATGTTTCCCCTATTTGCCTGTAGATACAAATTTCAACTAAAATGGATATAAATAACGGTATAAAAGAAAATGACAAAATGATTTTCTGTAGAAATTAACTGTTGCACTTTGGAAAACAACTAGGAGAAAGTGCCTAAAATTTTACCGAGCATCCTTTAGGCTCACCTTAAGTGGTTCGAAATTTCAGCTAATTGAGACCTCTTGTGAGGCCAAAATCATGACTGATGAGGTGATATCTCGAAGAAACATGAAAAACTACATCGGCAACTGTCAAAGTTGTAACATTTAGCAATTATTGAATGAGACTGAGTAGGATATGAAGAATACTGCAGATCAAGGAAGAGTGTTATCCACAGAGGCCGAAGGCCGAGGTGGATAACACTTTCTGAGATCTGCAGAATTCTTCATATCCAACGAAAGCCGAATTCAATAATTGCTTTATTATTCATTCAGAATATTTCCCCGTTCTTAAAGATTTTCGCCATTTCGCTCTCTGTTTTTCCGCTCACCTTATATAGCACAACCTTGTCCCCAGGTTTTCTCAGTCATCGATTCAATAATCAGCAGCGGCTGCACTTTTGACGGCATTTTGACGTCATCGGTTCAATAATTTGCAGCGGGCTGCACTTTTGACGTCATTGATTCATGATTGGTCAACAGCAACTGGTTATGGTGAATTATGCGTGTGGTTTTAACCAATCAGAAACGGGGAAATATTTTGAATCAATAATTAGTAAATAAACCCCTTCAGGTGGATGGAGTGTCGGCTGATAATGTCCGCGGCTGAGAGACGAAAAATGAACATTTGGCCAAGAAGCGAAGCTTCGAGGGCAAATGTAAAATTT
>JAHPZR010011618.1:20000-30386 GCA_019787425.1 Platygyra sinensis
CAGTGAGGTCCAGAGGCTGAAAGAAACTGGGTCATGTTGGTGGGCACCGACACAATCGTAATATTTATCGATGCCGTTTTCTTCGAAACCGTTGCGGTTTTTTGGCCTTTAAACACATTCCAAGAGCAGGAGACCTTTTTGAGTCGGTGCCAGTTTGAGGTCCTTTCTTTTCCTGTCGACATAGGGGGCAATTACTTTGTCTATCAAGGTTAGAGTTTCATGTTCATTAGACGTTTCGGATTCTGGGAAATCGCGAATCCTTTGGGAATTTAAAACATCTTGGTTGGCTGGCTGTTGTTTTTCCTTGGTATATGACTTGCATGGGTAAGAATTCTCCTGATAAAGTGATAACAAAGGTGAGATTGATGTTTCTCTTATCCGTCAGACCTTTAATTGGAACTGACGAGGAATTTCTTGCAGCCTTCGGCATTCTCCCGACGGAAACATACGAGCAAGGAGTTTGATCCAAATTTAACACCAACTCAGGAGGAATCTTGTTCTCTGTCATCAACTTGTAAATGTCAGTGAGAAATGTAAGCTTACATTCTTCAAACATTCCTCCGGGAACTGGTTGTTCCCGCTCTGCGAGTAAAATTGCAGCGCCTGTAAATGGACTTCACCCAAGTCACTGTAGGCTCAAATTCTCTTAAATGTGGCGTCTTATTACAATCAACAAGCGCTAGCACTGTTGCCTTCACGACACAGAGATTAACTACTCCACCTCTGCTTCTAATGCTCTTAAGAAGAGAGATTAATTTACTGTCGAGGTCACGGAGCATTGGTGGCCGCCCACGGGTGTCACTAGGGATAGCAGTGATAGTCGCGTCTATGTTACCTTTTTTTCTTCTCCTCGCGTAGTCTCTTCTCTTAAGCCTGCTTGAAAACTCTTACAGTACTTTCCTTTAATGTTTGGAGTTCCTCTTTGAAATGATCGATGGCTTTCGAATTACCATTCTCACTGGAAAATTTCCCGATCTTGGCGCGTGTTTCAGCCGAATAGTGTTGGTATTTTACACGTTTTCGTGCTGCTGAAGTAGCCAAGGAACATTCAGTCGAGTGAGAATTCGCCAAGCTCGCAACGGACGATTCCACAGCATGATATTCGACATTGCCCAAGGAAGTGCTTTCTTGGCTTGGAAAGTAGGCCGAACAGACTGAATCTCGACAATTTCCAGATCAGAATTGTTTGGACGTTCCGTTATGTTTTTCTTTTGAACTGTGAAACCACAACGAAACAACGACATTTTACCAAAGAAACTTAAACCAGAACGTGGCCGTCTTCGCAGCGCTGTCACGCCAATAAAAGGAACAGGAAGGCTATTGTGTATTGTTGTTGGTTCAACAATCTCAGTTTACAGATACGTGTTAGTTGTCACAACAGACCACCCACGGAGTGGAACAGCAAACACACCAGATTACAATGGCGAGCAGAGATCACAGTGGGTCTATCACGTATTCGTTTAAGTGCGGTCTCCGCGGGTTTCACGTTTATAAAGAGGTTTGGAGTCCGATTGTTGGAGAGCAATTGAAATGCTGCTTCGAGAGAAATAACTGTTACGATCGCTATGCTATTGCCGCGACCAAGCGCCTTCGAGGCCGTCTTGCCGACTCTACAGTTGGTCACTTGCCCAGAGAAATTTCCAGAGCAACACGCTCCTACTCAGAGGAGGGGTTGTTTGCGCTTAAGTCATCGACAAGAACCACAGAAGATCTCCCCTAGTGCAAGGACGATTGGAAATTCCGGTACAAGTTACAGCGGAGATTGATCTTACCGAAAGGAACAAGGCAACACTTGAAAAGTATAGACAGATTGTTGTTTCAAATTACAAAGAACCCGAGGTGGATGGCAATTTCGATGACTGTACAAAAGAGGTGCTGAAAAAACTTGAAGATGACGGTAGCGATACAGATGAAGAGGTTCAAATCAACACAGGTTGTGAAATTTGATTGTTAAACTGTTTTCTTCATCTTTTCTTCTTCATCACTGTTTTCTTCACACGTTATACTTTCACATTACAGCTTGCACACATTATACGTAGGCGTGTTTCCTTCATTAAATTGAGAAAACTAGAAATATAACAGGGTAATAAATTTTGCGACATTAAATTTCGCGGGAATTTTTTTTTCGCGTCGCTTTAAGTTCGCGATATTTTTAAATCGCGAAAATCGCGAAGTTATAGCGACGCGAAAATTAATACCAATAAGGTATCATCTAACCCGATGAATTTTACATTAAATTTCTGAAATTCTATATCTTCTAGGATTTACATCACGCTAATGATCAGGTATATAGGTTAAGTTCACGATATATCACGTTGATCTTCTACTTACAGATAACGCAGCTGACGACAACGTTCAAAAAGCCCATCAGATAAGTTCTGCAATTGATTGTAGGATACGTTGCTACAAAAGAAACATAATACATAAAGACAGATGTATTAATGTACAAATTATATCAAGACCAAAGTCTGCAATTCAATATCTATGTCGACGATGAGCGTTAACTATGAGGTCCTTTCCATTAACACGTTCACTTGATTCAAGAAATCGGTCCTGGCCAGAGGTCGCGTTTCTTGGTGCTGACTCAAAGGAGCGTAGCTTCAAGGGACAACAGCGGTCAGGCCGTGAGTCCCGACAAAAAAGAAATTAACCCCCCGCCCTCCCCCACCCTCTCTATCAAATAAGCGCGCCAAGTCTTCTCTTAAATTTGAAGAAAGCACTGAGGGCTGTAATTCAAAGATTTACGGTGGGTGAAATAGCGATGTCATAAGTTAATTATTTCATTCTGCCGACAGACTTCCTTTTGCAGATCGTTGAGTAAAATTGTCGCTAAGATTCGCAAAATATAGGAATCCCTGAATGAATGAATGAATGAATGAATGAATGAATGAATGAATGAATGAATGAACGAACGATACCTTTATTTTAACACGGTTAAAAACATCAGTCTACACAGAAAATTAATTTAAAATTCTCAAAAACTGTTTTACATATTTGCCGTGTGGGAGTACCGGTCAGAAAACCATCTATTAGAAACTTTTCTTAAAGAAAGCTTAGGAATTAGATGTACGTATTCCTCAGGAAGATTGTTCCACATAATAGCGCCACTGTAACTGAAGTTATGCTTTAGGTAATCAGTTGTTGGTTTTGGGAGTAATAACTTTTTTCTTTGCGTTTCGAAAATCGTAGTGCGGTGTTCTTGGGACAAACAAATTACAGAGATAAGCTGGGCGAGATTATTAATGCACTTCTACATTAAATTAGCTTTTTGTTTAGCCCTTCTAGTCGATTAATTGTCCCAACTGAGCGAGTTAAGAAGAAGTCTGGAACTCGTATCATACCTAGATTTAGTGATAACTCTGATAACACGATTTTGAAGTTTTTGAAGTTTCTCACTAAGGTGTTGGGTAAGGCCATCTTATACAGCACTGCAATAATCAAAGTGTGGCTCGTTAAGACCTTTGTATATTTTAATTGCAGTGTGCATAGAAACAAATGGCCTGACCCGCTTAAGAGCACCTACACCAGAGGATACATTAGTTTGAACAAATATGAATAATGATTATGTTCTAGACCAGGTGGTGTGCGCACTACGACAGCGATGCACGCTGGTATTAGTTTCGTTTCAGGTCATTTGCTTCCGATCGGCATCGTGTGAACATCTCTTAGGGGCACTGAAATGACCACTTTTCAGCCAAAGTGCCGCTTCTTTTGCAGTCTTTCGATGGAAATCCTAATCTTAACGGGTTTCGACAAAACACTGACCCCCTACTGACCCCCTTACTGACCCCCTACTGACCCCCTATAAAATCAATGGGAAAATGAAAATTAAAAAAACCCAGAACTATCAATGGGACCCGATTCAAGTTCATCATTAAATTTGGCTTACCTGAAACTTTCAAGATGGAGGACGCGTTGCAAATTTCCGACTCTTGTTCTCCTTTTACTGTTTAGTGGACGTTTTGTTGACGGCAAATTGAGCACAGAATAAGATTGAACATCATCAAATATTGCTTTTGTACGCATTGGGAAATGAAGCAAAGAGAAACGCTGAGATTTGAACAGTCTCGCGAAAGGATCGCGATGGACTGCTCGTGCCACGAACGCGCACGTAAACCCCAACCGGAAGACGAATTTCATAAGGTAGTTCCAGGACTCTCGACTAGTTCTCACATTTTTAAAAGAACTGTAGCAGCTGTTTTAGATAAGCCCGGTGGATTACTTTCTCCTTGGTGTATGAAGTCATCAAAAAGACCACGAATTCTCAAGGTACGTGTAACTCAAACTAATCTTACTGTCCATGACTAAAGCAATGTCCAACGTAGTTTGTGCATGGAGAAGGCAAGGGACCTGGGACTTGGGACCTGGGACTTCCGGTTGATGTAATCATGTGCGTGTCGCTCGCGGTTAGTTGCGTGCGTGTTAATTTGCCAGAATTTCCTTGCTATTTTATTGCTTAATTTTCTAGCGGGTACAAATACCATGCTTGCTGATATTCCAACTTATTCTGTGCTCGATTTTCCGTGGCATATCCTTCAGTCAAATGAGAAGGGAGTCGGAAATCTGCAACGCGACCGCCATCTTGGAAGTTTCAGGTAAGCAAAATTTATTGATGAACTTGAACCGGGTTCCATTGATAGTTCTGGGCTTTTTTAATTTTTATTTTCCCATTGATTTTATAGGGGGTCAGTAGGGGGGTCAGTAAAGGGGTCAGTAGGGGGTCAGTAGGGGGTCAGTTGACCGGGGGTCAGTGTTTTGTCGAAACCCAATCTTAACATGTTTTTGGCCTCACAAAATTAACAGTTTCCACAGAAATTGGTGTTTGGAGTGCAAAACTTTGCCGGTTTTGATGTCTCAACGGATCGACACGGGTAAGCTGAATCACACGATCGATAATGACAATAGTGTACGCTAGCCAACCACTCTTCAGCTTCATTAACCACTGCGAACAAAACTTATGTCTTTTCCCTCGATTCGAAGTGTTCTATTTTCGTTTTTTAATAAATCGTGGTGGTGATGCAAGACCTGCGAGTGATGAAAATAGGTAAATTGTTTACTGTTCAATTTCAACAAGCTTGTCTATTGCTTCCATATTTCAGATTGTGGGGTGTTCCCAATATCGCTTAGAGCTAATTTAGGGATCATATCTTTATACAAGGTGCAAAGTGCCGTCTTGCAACAGTGCAAACTATGTTTTTCTTTGATATCAAAGCACTGGATAATGACAACATCTAGCTGCAGTAAATCTAAGAAATTACTAATTAATTTTATTAAAAATTAAAGGGAGCACACGATCTTGTTGAATAGGAAGAGAGTAAATAAAGAAACGAAAAGAAAAAATAGTTTACCTGTCTCCTGTTGTTCTCGTGACCTTAGTGCAGAGAAACCCGGTACATGCAAGTACTGCGTAACGCTGTGGCGCTAAGGTCTGGTTCACACTTGCAACATAACAGAAAGGTCACGCAAACCAAAAAATTATCTCATGTTGAATGTTTTATGTCTCAAGTGTGAACATCACATCATAACAACATAGTAGCAACATATTAACATAAACATAACGAGATAAAGAAAAAACTTATCTTTTCTTTATGTCATGTCAATGTTGTTATGTTGTAGCGTGAACCAGGCTTAAACTCATACCTAGGCTTTTTCACGCTCTGCACCATTTGTTTTTGCTTTCTAAGTATAACACTTTCAAAATTGCCAAAAAATCTAGGGGACTTTCTTGCCCGTGGCCTTTCAATTACTCTGTTATTCCACTCATTCTTTTTTTGGCTCAATACTCTAAAAGGTGACCATAAATACCCCTGATGTGGACCTTTTGACACTGAACACCCTAAGAGGTACCAAATCTGCATTTGTAATCCCTAGAAGATATGACAAGCACCGCTATCTTTATTGTGTTGGACCCCCCCCCCCCCCCCCCCCCAGAATCGTTTGGGGGAGCCAAATAGAATGTTTGAGAAGCCTCTGACATACTGGCATTGTGCCAAGTGATGTTATTCTCTAGTGTTGTGGCCCTATGGAATCTGATGCAGAGGTCTTTTAAGAATTTTAAATGTCTGATGTTTACTAAAACTGGCATTTATTTACCTTGCTTATCAACCACATTTATCCCCAACTCTATTGAGTGTATTCACAAAAACATACGGGTCTAATTGTAAATTAAACATAGATCATGAATAATTAGGGTTAGATGGTAAAGGTAATTGAGAGTCAAACTAGGTTAAAATCATTTTAACCTGAATTTCATTCAGTGAGAAACAACATATACACAGATCATGTCAGTAAACTGCTCTTTGTTATTGCTACCTCACTGATAGAAGAACTGGTTCATGATCAAATTGTTTGGTGTTCTTTATTCAGAGATAACAAGCTAAAATTGAAAGTAACATGCCAAGGTGTATTGGGAGGATATCATCAACCAAATAATTTAATCTTACCCACAGAAGCTTAATCAGCCAGTACATGAACAGTTTTAAATACAAACTGTCTAGATAATGCAGTAGTGACATAGTTTGAAATAAAGCAGCACCATTTCTTTGAGGTTATTGAATAAGTATATTAAATAAATGATGTAAACAGACATTGTGTCATTTTCATAATACAATTTGACATCAGTGGCCTGTAGCTAGGACCTACTACCAATGTTAGGCACATTTAAAAAAAAATGCTTCTATAATAGCACTTGCACATAATGAAAGAAACTCAATTCAGTTTCAGTGAAGTTTTGCACCATTTTCTCAATCCTCCCAAAAAATTACAGACGATAAGCTAACTGTGTGCCAACAGATACAGCTTTAGAATAAAACATTTCAATAAGACTTCAGGTGTACAGTCATGGAATTAGTACGGAACAAACAAACTTGACAACACGGCAAAAAAACCTTTATTGCCTCATGAGCTTCCACTGGGGTAAGAACTGGACCTAAATAATGTAGACCAAAAATAACAGTTCCTTATATCCTGCTACTGCAATCAAATAAATAGATGGAAAAAGCAGATTATTTGGAAGGCCATAGGGCCATAGGCCATAGGGATCAACCGCTTACTGTGACATCACAATCAGTACTGCAGTACAAACAAATTACACTTTCGAGGTAGTAAAACTGAACCAGTTTTGACGTGAATTGATAATAAACTTGCGGGAACGTACTGTCTTAAATAGGGTTTTCCTAGATCAAGAAGAACACAGAATCAAATCTCTCGTGAGAAGAAATAAAATTTACAAAGAGAGTTAACAAATGTGAAGTGTAAGTGCTCAACCCGACATGTGTGACTTCATTAACACAGCCAGTAAACAGTAAAAGACGGACATTTTTGATCAGTGGAAACGGCAAAAAATCTGCTGGTGCATACTGGTGCATTATGTTTTCCGTGTAGAAAAATATCTAAGCTTTTGATTCATTATACTTTTAGGCCCAGCACCAGTACCTGAAAGCCGCGAGCAACCAAAAGTTTCTACCTACTAGAGAAAGACAAAAATGTGAGAGATTTTCCTTGTTCAAGAAATGCCATATTTACCTTGACAAGCTCTAACTGAAAGAACTTCAGTACCAAAATGTGACTTGGCTACTCTCATACTTGCTAAATATAGCATTTTTGTATAGAAAAGGTGGGCGAAAGCCGAGAAAACGATGAGCAAATAAACCGCAACAAACGCTCGCATCACAACAATCTTCCGCCATGTTGGAAATCTGACAAAATAATGCATTGCGGTCGTAGTGCGCACACCACCTGGTTCTAGACTTTGCAAAAAAAAGGTTTTCCGATTTCCCGGTAGATCCCAATTTTAACTAAGCTGACTATTGATAACAGTGCAAAAAGAATATCACAAAAATTATTTTCTGCAGAAATAAACTGCTGCACTTGTGAAAAAACGACTCGCAGAAAATAGCTAAAATTTGATTCCGCTCATTAACGACTCAGCGGCGCTATTTGGTTGCTCGTGAAATCCGTACAACTAATCAAAAGACCTCTAATGTATCTCAGTTAAGAGATTCTGGAATTTTTACGAAGTATCTTTTTGGCTGGTTTAAACTTGCCTGAGATTTCAGCTATTTTAAACCACTTGAGAGGAAAAAAATGCGGATGTGGCAATGTCCCCAAGAAACACGAAGGCCTACATCGGCAACTGTCATGAATATTAATCTTTTTGGATAGCCTTTAACCTTTGAAAAGATGAAGATAAGCAACCGACCCCGACCTTTTGGTCCTACCCGGTTTTCTCTGACTAAAGACTCCCAGCCCACTGCGGAAAGAAATCATTGTACTGCAAAAATTTTGCAAACATTAAAGAAAGTTAATCACAATATCTTTCTTGGGCAATATCTAAATGTTGTGCCAAACAGACGCCACGAGCACGTCTGTCAAGTTTAATTTCATTTTTTGCGAGTATCAAATTGAAAAAAAATTCTATTAGTAAAACTACCGTTACAGAATTTTTTTTAATTAAGATCAGGTGAATGTTCTCCTTAAACTTATTTTAGCCAAGAGCAGTGATCAGAAAGCCCCAGAGATAAGTTCAACAATTGGTTATACGATAAGTAGCCACAAAATGAATATAATACATAAAGGCAAATGCATCAATTTACAACTCATTTCATGACCGAAGTATCTTATTTAATATTTATGTCCTGGATTAAGCTTAACTTTGAGGTCGTTACCATTAACACCTTCAACTTGATATAGCATTGGATTTTTGTACACATTCCCCCCCCCCCCCCCCATTGGTAGGCACGTATTAGAGATGAATGCATATCTAGGTTTGAATAATGAAGCCCAAAAATTTTTATGGAATTAATAATTTTAATTAGTGATCGCCAGTTGTTTATGTATTTATATTTCACACGCAAATGCCCACAGAGTGAGTCAAATGATTCTAGGATGTTTACCATAAAGCTTTTCGAAAATACTTAAGCTCTAAACAATCTCCCAATGATGTTCATGCACGTTCGGGGGGTTTGTCTTCTGGTCTTCTGGCCTTGGCCTTATTCTCCCACAAAGATCCTGTTTATTTTTTTTCGTTTTGTTAACTTAAGTTTCTATTGTTTATTTCAAGAACTTTTTAGCTACCTTCTGAAAGTCGCGTCATAGTGTCTGGGTTAGTATTCTACCAAATATGTTTTATCTTCCAGTCGTCCCATGTGGCACACACATAGCTATCGATATAATATTTCTGTGAGTGTACATTTGTCAGTCAAGTACTCGAACAGATTCAGACAGAGATCGTGCAAGATCCGTACAACTTTAACGAATAAAACCTCAGAGACCAAACCCTCGGCATACCTCCTCATTTTGACGACTAAAAGAGATTTTAAATACTCAGTTGTACTGTGGCTTATACATTGCAGCTCTTGGATACTCCTGTTTTTTTTTTTTACTTGCTGTTTCAAAGCACAATTAATAAGGCCAGCATTCCAAATTGGCGTCACGTTCAGGTCTTCGAAAACGTTTCTTCGTCTTTACTATAGAGCCCTACAAGCGAACAATTCAGGGATCTTACAAACCTTGATTTGGTCGGAAAATATACGCGTTATTTCAAAATCGAACGAGCGCGCAGCGCGAGTTCGATTTGAAATCACAATTATGATTTCAGACCAAAATTGCACTCCACTCAGTTCAATTACCACTTTATAAATCCATTTTGAAATCGCACAATTTTATGGCCTTAAATTGGTGTATTGTTCCAAAGGCGAGCCGGTTTGTTAGAAATAGCGGAACCGGAAACGCTTTTATTTAGTATGCAAATCAATGTCATGTGACGAAAACTCACTCAAGCATAACAAACAAACAAGCAGTTCTAAAGTGAGAACGAAAACAGCCTCTTTCATGCATCAAAGTTCGATTCTGTTCGCCTAAATCAATGATGGAAGACTTTCCCTTCTTCTGTGGTTGAGGCTGAGACTTTTCGTTGTCTTTGGAGAAGGAATTTGAGGGTACAGCCGCTGTAATTCTGCGATGGATTTCTTTTGAGTTGTGAAACTCCTTCGCATTCGCAGAATCCAGCATATAGTTGGCATTAATTTCATTGCACATCTCTTAAAAAAAAAAAAACAGAATGTGATTTTGAGAATTTTACTGTAGTAATAAAATGCAAAAATTGCCTTGAAAAACGCTAACTGTGTATTTTGTTGCACAATATTTTGTTGTCTACCCTTGAGCTCCCGCGACGAGGTCGTCTGGCTCACATCGAGGCATGCAAAGCGCTGTTGATCGTCTTTCTTTTGCTTTCTTTCCACGTGTCAGAGGGAAAGAGATGATCGATCCCCAAATTTAACTTGGAAAAGTTTCTCTCCTTTGAATTCCTTAATATTTTTACTTGAGAATTAGACTACCAGCTTTGAAATGGTTTCAAATTGTGCCGGGTTTAAGTACATGCCAAAT
>JAHPZR010011619.1:0-10000 GCA_019787425.1 Platygyra sinensis
TCTTTGCATAATTTACCCACTCAGTTGAGTAACGGTTTATATTAAGATAAAATCAATGGTAAGGGAAACACCCCTTACCTTTTTTTTTTTTTTTTTTTTTTTCGCCTTGACCATGCACAAAACACAATAGTTGTTTACTGACGAACTGACCAATAGAAACGTTTTGGTTACATAATTCAGGCATGGTGTATGGGCGAACCAAAAGATTGCGCCGGTTTGTAGACCTTCCAACATAAATAAAGGCATCTTTGTTTGCTCGTTTGAAGCTTGCCGGACTTCATAACCAGTTCCTGCTATTAACTATGCTTAAGGCTACACCTATTCAAGTAACAGACGTGATTCCATGTGGGAAACTAATCACGAAGCAGGTTGCATTAAATTAGATATCCTCTTTGGTAATAAAACTCATTTTAAGTTTTAAGGTAATTCCCTTGAAATGGTTCTACTATCAAGCTTTTTTTGAAACTTGGCGTAATGAACATTCATGATATGAACATTATAAAAATGCAATAAAAAAATGGGGTCACCGTGCTTGTTTACGCGTCAGCAGGCTCTTAAAATGGGTTATTTTTACTGGTTGCTCGTTAAGAGTTCGAATAACCTTCATACAGAATTAAATCTTGGTTACTTCAAAAGCACAAGATTTTGTCTTGAAAGTAAAGCTTCATTTATTCACATAAGCAGTATTGCTTTATTTAAGCCGTTTTTGATTGCTTGGTTGAGGGGATATTGCACTTTTTCGGACAGTTCCGTGGCTAACTTGAAGTCCTCGCCTTGGCAAAAATACACCCAGTTGGAACCTATTTTCCAAAAAAAAATTCATGTTCTACTATCAAACTTTTTTTCTTCTTCAAATATGTTCTTCATTAGACTATTCTTACCAAATACCTGAAATAAAAATCGGGGGTCACCGTGCTCGTTAAAGAGAAAAGGAGAATTTATTCCGTTATCGAGCTTAGTTTGAGGGAAATCTCTTATGTTTTGCACGTGCACGCGCTCATGTGCGCGTGCTGATGACGCGAAAATCGTGCGCAGTAGGGATGCGCAATGCAATACTAAGGAATTACCTTAAGTTTATGTCATCTTAAAATTATGTCATTACTGCATTTGCATTAACTTGGCATTGAGTGAATTTTTGTTACGAACTTGTTACAAGTTCTCTGCTTTTTTTTTTGTTGTTGTTGTTTTTTTTCTCTTTGATGTTGAAATCAATTATTTGTTTGTCTGCCTACTTTGTTACAAATGTATAAGGTTATTTTTACTTCTCTGATCGTTTACTATTAACATTTTTGGATTCGTTACACCCCACGACGACCGCCCAGAGAGAGCGGCTGGAGGGGCTGTAGCCCCTTCTCCCACCTACTTTTTATGAAAAAAATAAAAATTAATTAAACAAAAGCAAAAAAAAAATATGGAAACTAATGGAGCCAAAACTAGCAAACAAATCGTTCAATCGAAAGTGACCAGAGTTACTAGCAAAGAGAAACAGGCAAATAAATAGACAGAATTAAATAAAAGCTACCCAACCCAGAATGGGGACTGATAAGTAATGGCAATAGGACTGAGTGGAGTCCAATTCGGTGTGTAATGATATCTTAAGAGTGATAAAATCCCTATTGATAATAATCCCGATTGCACCACTACACTAGCAGGTTAATCCACCAAAACTCCGCAACAAGAGAGATTATTCCATGGAAAGTGCGCACGAAGGTTTTTATTATTTACGAATTGCAATGCATCAAGTGAGCGCAACGTAACCTACTTTTGTTTTCTCATTAAATCAGCTGTTATTGATTTATGGCTAGGGGCATTGTTTCTGTTGTTTGTTCTATTGTACGCTCAAAGTAAGCCATTCCTTTGAGACCTTACCAGAACTGCTACATCATCCGCAGGAAAATAGCGCTAAATCTACAACTCGGAGCGATATTCAGTATCTGTTAGCAACTAATATATTCTAATTTTGTTTTTTGTTTATACACTAATTTGCGGAAAGAGTTTGATTTTAAAAGAGAGACAAAGATAATTAAGATATATTTTTTAAAAAATCAAAGTTTAAAAGACATCTCGAATTTGCAAATGCCTATAATTGTGAAACATTAAGAGGTAATGGATCAATCTCGGTTTAAAAAAAACGAATGTGAAAATCTCACTTAAAAAATCAAAATACGGTAGTTCTCAGAAAATAATTTGTTTGAAATAGTTACTCCGTTAATCTTTATCAATATTGCTAAACAGTAGTCTTTTCCACAGCCAGTTTTCTGGTGGTGTTATTTTTGTGACCTATTTAGGTTTTGATTGGATCACTGTTCCTCTAAATAACGTTACCGATTACCCCTCTATGATCCATGCGCGTTGTTGAGGCCCTGAAGCTCTTAATTTTAAAGGTAGAGTATTGCTCGCTGTAGCATTGCGCAGGCTGACAGCCTGTTCACTGGATATTTTTAGAGCCACCATGTTTGATATAGATTACTGTTGTTTTGTCGTAAGCGAAATCGTGACTAGTCCTTGATGCTCTTAAGATTCTTATGTTCGGAGAGTTGTGCTATTTGGGTTGTTGGAAGTCCTTGGTCACTGAGAGTTTGCAACATTGCTTTTCCTAGCACTCTGCACGTGTTTTCTTAATTTTAGATTTTCTAGTTCAGCCTTCTTAGCCATTTCTTTCATCGGTCAGCCAAATTTGGTTACAACCACTTTGCTGCCTTTGAACGACGATTTGTTCGACGTGATTTCCAGGCCTTCACATGGTTTACTGCCAAAGGATTAGAAATTACTCTATGGAAAATGCGCGCGTACGCTTTTATTTACAAGTTGAGCAGTATTAGAAAACGAACGGGTGCGCGTAGCGAACGAGTGAGATTTCTCATACTCTTCAACGAGTAAATAAAATCGTACAAAGCATTTTCCATGGTGTATTTGTTTCTTTTATAGATATTGAAATTTTTTGAAAAGAGAAAGTTGCTTGTCAATTTTATCAGTTTGGGCGCACTCATTTAGAAAACCCATTAAACTATAATACAAAGTTCACTTTGTCTTCTGAAATAGATATTTAATGAAGATAACGAATCCAAATGTGTAGATATGAATGACAACTTTTAGCGGAAAAAAAATTGACTTAGATTTACAAGTCATAAATGTAGTAAATCAGAATGTCAGTGAATGTCACTAAATCATGAACACACGCAGGACATGGATGAGACTTACTGGATAGGATTTTCTTTAAAGATGCCCTTCAAAACTCGGTACCATACTTTGAGGCGATGAAGATAACGTTGGTAATCATTTGCCCCTCGTTGTACTCTAACAATTGTACACTATCCGCGGTTTTATTCAGACTTAAATGTCACCCCAGCCTATATTGTAGCTTGCCTTAATCCCTCAAAGATCGAAATGGATTCTATTGTTTAGCCAACTGAAGAAAAGTTGAGAAGCGCTTCTGGTCTTGATTTTCCAAGAAGGTCTTTGTTGTAAATGATTTTTATTTTCTCTTCTGAAACAGATAAAGACCCTTTTGTTTGTTGCCTCTTCCTTTTTTCTTGAGCTGTTTTTCCTTGGACTGGAACCTCTTTCTAGTTTTCTCAAACGCTAAATCTTGATGATACTACCTTGAAAGTGTTTTCCCTTTTGAGATATCTTTGAAAAGCAGCAATCGTCCCAGTGAAGTGGGCTCGAAGTCATTTCTACCTTTGGTTCTGATTGAGCACGAACTCGCTCAACAATTCATTGAATTGAGCAGGAGGTACTTCCTTGAGTTTTACCGCTTATTTTAAAGAATGTTTCTTTTAGCAGACTTACGCCTCTGTCAGTCTTTCCTCTCGTGCTTTTGTTTTCCTGCTCACCCGTATGAAAGTCGTCTATAGTTCTTTCAAGGAGAGCAAATCTTAACACGTTTTTCTCCATTTTGTCTTTACAGGAAGCCGCGCTTGTTGCCCTCCACTCTAAAGTATTATCCTTCGTGTCTCCGATTGGACCAAGAATGTGTTTTTACAGTCGCGACTTTTTCTGATTCGTTGGTTGTGTATTTCCTAAGAATTTTAAGCGGCCTTTTTTATGTGATAATCTCAGTATGTATGAAATAGATTTAATTATAACATAGAGACTTTCTCAAGTATTAATGTTAGAGTTGTCCCAACCACCAACGAAAGCTAACCAGACGCAAACTAGGGTGAATATAAGCAATTAAGCATTTTCTGAATGGATGTGGCTCCTGTCTGATACCCGTCTTGCTGTCGCCGTAACAACAATTATAACGCTAGATCATTTTTCCTACAGTTAAAATTCTCATATGTCGCTTTAAAGTAGGATCATTGACTCCCAAAGATCTAATGGAGAGAAATCTGGCAAGATCGAACGTTAGCATCTACATGAGCTGAATAAATAGTATATTATAATATTTTTTAATAATTATTATTACTATTGACACTTTTATTGATACCGCGGGTTTACATGATCAAAAGCATAACAAGGCTAATCCTAAGCTATGCTATAAAACTTACAATAATAAATGTTCATTGAGATCGTTCTTCACGCTTTGGTAGCATTGTGCTAGGAAATCGAAAGCTGCATTTACTTAGTTGACTTTGTAAACGGGGTAAAGATATTTTATACCCGATCTTAGCTCTTTGTATTTGTCTTGCTTGGTCTTCCACCTGTTTGATATAAGCCAATAGCCTCAGCTATACCGCAGACCTTTCCCTCGATGAGTAGCCGTGTCTTTTCCTTGTTCATTAGTGCAATATCAGTCTTGTTTGCGTTGTTTCCCGGCTTTTTTTCCATATGAAATTCAATGTTTCAATTTTTTGTGACTAGTGAGTTCTCTATGACCGGTATCGGTGGTCTTTGTTGACATCATTGTCGTTTGTGATCACTTTCTTCATTGAAACCATAGGCTGAGATTAAGTAGTGGTAGTAAGGTCTCAGCATTTTGGCATGGCGTAAAGTGTATAGAGACTGGACTATCTTCGAGCATGCGCTCATTATATGGGTGACTGTCTCTTGCATTGGTGCATTCAAGTCGTCTACGTGCTGATGTAGTTTGGCCTTTTCATACGTCTTAATTAGTAGGAGCTGTTGTCGTAGGTTGGTTTTCGCACTGTATACGATGCCAGGTATTTCTCCACTTTTGTAGTAACTTGCACATGTCAGTAGCCATTTCTTTGTCTTCGCTTTGTGCTTTTTCGCTCGGGAGCCAGCTGGCGACTAACTGGAAAAATTTGATCGCCAGATCGTAATTTTTTTTGACCAACCTATTTTAAATATAACTCATGTAAGAACACTAACATGATTCTGTACGTTCCTTTTTTTGCAAAGAAAATCAAAAATGAAGAGCTAAAACTATTGAAAACAGCATGAGTGAGACTTGCAATCAAAGTGTTTTGAAGTTACCATTGTTCTCAGGTCTGGTCGGAAGGCTATGGCTATCTTAAATAGAGTGAAGCACAAAATCTTATAAGTCCTTGGCGTTTCGCGCTCTCCTCGCTACTCTCGTTTATCTTCGCCTGAAATACGCAAAAAAAATACCCCTTATCTGCAGGCTATCAGGTCGAATTCTGGACTTTGTTGGTAGTTGCGAGTTTTTCTTATTCTTGTATGAGCAGAGATTGACCAGAAAGAAGGTTTTCATGCTTTAAAGTAAGGGCTGTGTAACAGTCCCAAAGGTTGATACGTAATTGTAGATGTGTAAGGAGTTTGGTCAGACTCGTGGTGAGGTTGATGATTTGTTTTCTACAGTGGAAGCCGTGGTCAGAAGTGACTTTTTTAAGGTGTTGTATACGTCGTTGGTATTCAGATTTCGCAGTTACTTTGATATTTCAAATTTTATTTTTATGTTTATTGTTTTCATTTTAAAGGTATTCGATTTCTTGTAAAGTTACTGTAGCTGTCAGTTCAGCTGAGGATGCTGGGAAAATGTGATGCTGCCGGAGTTGTTTTTGGAGCTTGTATTTAATAGAGTAGATTTCATATTGTAAAATGTGGCGTTGTTCCTTTCGAAGTTCTTTGAATAAATAGTAAGTTCTTCTGTTTCAGTGCGAAATGCTAAACTTTTTCTAAGTCCAACGTGGTAAGGTGGTTAAAAAACGAGATCTGTACTTTGGAATTTTCTTTGTGGTGTTGTATGTGCTGTTGATGTTTTTGTTGCTTCATTTTTAGTTTGTATTTAGTTTTCTTATATCTTTTTCTCCCTGAAGGTGCAGAGGTAGTGTTTAATCTGTCTTCTTTACTTTTCCTGTTTCTTTTTTTGATTTCTTGTGTACTAGAATTAAACTTAGTCATGTTCCTGAAACTTAATATGTATTCAAGTATTATATGAATATTAAAAAAAAAAAAAAAAAAAAGAGAGAACTCAACTTGGAGTTTATTAAAACGGATAACAAAACAAGAAACTATACTTTTTTCTTTGCCGCGTGACCAAAGCTGAGAACAACTGAACACGAAAAAGTAACATAATTATTGACTTCGGAGGAGAATACGAAAGCGAACAACAAAACAAAACAAAACGTCCATTATTTCACTATTGATAGCGTCTAAAAGTACTCAAGACTGACAAAGAGTGACGAGGAATGAGATTAAATCAAAGTATCTTACTGCTGTTACTAGGACTTCCCCGGGAAGTCATTTTCAAATCATTTCATCAAATAATGACTTACTCGTGAGAAGTGGAGTTATTCTCTGTATCAACGCATAGCGGACAACTTAAGATATCTATCGAAAAATACTTTTCAGTGACTTAGAGAAACCTCCGTCTCCTCTTTGGAGCTTGTTTGTTGAAAGTCCCGGAAGTTTTTTGGTTCATTTTTAAAACGGAGACGTGCATACGTCTGAATTTTTTGGTATCAAAGGAACCTCTATTCATATTAAAAATATGTGAATAAAATAGCTCTGCAATCATTTGCCTCGAGATTTTGCTATGGCTTAACGGGTGCGAAAACTTTTCGCGAAGTTAGAGAAACGGGCGTCTAGTCCCAACTAGATCTTGGAACTTGTCTTGAAAAAGACAGCTATAGACTTTACGAGGTGTTTATGAATGAAGACAAATCAGTCTGTGCAGGAGTCCATCACTAGGAGCCTGCAACTACACCATGTTCTTGTCACGGCGTTTTCACTGACCGATCTATTTTTAGTTTGAATTTATCTCGAATTCAGGTCCCCACAGGAACCTCGATGGCCAATTGCAAACAAAAGCACGGACTAATAATGTTGACATGTCGACATGATGTCGACATGTCACGTGAGGCCGTATTGTTTTATCCTTACCGAAGCGTGCTCATGTAGACTGGAACTTGCTATTTCGCGGGAAAAAATATCTTAAAATAGACTGGTCTGTAAAAATGCCGTTGCATTGGCTTATTATGGGAGTTGCAGGCTCCTAGTAATGGGCTCCTGGTCTGTGTCAGTACAGAGGTCCGCGTGAATCAAAATAGCAACGGCAAACTGATTGCTGGTTTTATCAGTCGCAGATCAAGCAGTGGATCAAAAAAGTTCACACTGATATTAGCCGCGTATTTGCCGTAATACGTTAATTGGAGGTCACTCACCAAAAGACCCTTCACGAACATGGTATTTATCATGCACGGCAATGAAGTCAATGGCATGAATGGTAAGCTAAAATAGCTCAAAAAGTACAAGCTGGTTTACCTACATATTATCAAAAATTATTACTTCGAGGTAGAGGCAGAATCGGATGTTCATGGAAATTCCAAAGGTGAAAATGATACGGAATTTAGACTCCGCGAGCACTAATTGAAGAAAACAGATCATAGCAAAGCTCCCGGACTGAACATAGATGATAACCTACCCTGGAAGGAGAACGTACACGCATTTTCAAAAACGGTCACTTCCAGTATCGGTGCACTTAAGCGAGTCAGACCTTTTTTTTCAATGCACACCGCTATTAAAATATACAAAGGTCTTATCGGACCACATTTTGATTACTGCAGTGTTGTTTGGGATGGCTTGTCTCAACAGCTGAGTGAGAAACTACAAAAACTACAAAAACTACAAAATCGCGCTGCCAGAATAGTTACTAAATCAAGTTATAATACGAACTCTAGCTAACTTCTCAACTCTCTCGGCTGGGGAAACTTATCAGGTAGAAGGACGAAGCAAAAGGCAAATTTAATGTACAAACGCGTTAATAAGCTCGCCCCAAATTATCTTTGTAACTATACTCCGAAATCTTAGTCCTTTGATCGAGGCGCATATTACTCTTTGGATGCCAACTTTTTCATGAGCCGCAATTAGAATACGTTTCCATGGAGAAAGGCTCACCCCAGCAAGTGGGTTAACCCCAGCTAGAGAGCAAAGGATAGCCCAGATTTCCCACCCAAGACAACCTAATGCGCGGTTTCACTCAAAGGGTCTGGAAACAATTAGGCGGTTTAATCCTAGGTAGGCGGTTTAATCGTAGGTGGATTGTTTAAGGTGGCTGAACACAGTTTTTGATACCTCTGTTTCAATTACATTTTTCTCTAAAACCCTTGATCCTTTGGTCACCAAAAATGGCAGCAAGCAAGTTAACAACACAAACTTCAACTTTTTGATAATTAAGCTGACGTATGTACCGTTGCCATGGCAACATGATCAAATATAAACATGTGTTTAAAATCGGTTTTGTTTATTTGCAGAAAATCTAGTCATTAGATTTTCTTTATAATTTGCATGCAACAAGCTTGTAACGATACTCGCAAGTTAACGCTATTTTGATAATATATAATTTAACAAACAGATCTTTAATTATCCCTCTTTAAAGGTTCACTGGCATATCTTGAATTTCCTTTGTTAAAGTTCAATTTTTTTTCAATCCTCCAGTTACTTATTTCCTAAAGTATTTTCGTGCCAAATTTCGTGAAATTCTAATGAGTGGTTCTCGAGAAATAAGCGCCTCCGAGAAGTCAATTTTTCACTCAATCGCACTTTTTTCGACTTACTACGCATGCGCTGCATTTAACTGGGTTCTTTTAGCAACAAAGAAATAGCAGAGCTGAGTTCTTTGCATCGTTACCTTTCTAATATACCTTTGTAATAAAAGAGTAAAACCTTCAATACAATACATTGTGTTCATTTGTGAAGAAAAAAATAGTACAGATAGCGCAAACATTGAGCAAATAAAATGATCGCTCTATTTATGCCAAGTTTGTTTTTATGCAATACTTGTGCACGCGCTGAATCACGTTAGCAAGAGCGCGCGCCAAAACTGTGTTCAGCCACCTTAATTACAAAGAAAATCGTTCACCCGCCTGAATGGGTAACACGAGCATTCAGATAAGGCAAGCCGCTTATCCGGGTAATCCTAGTTGCCTTTTAAACGCGTCGAAAAAGAGAAAATGTGTGACTGCTAGGGTAACCAGCTTCTTGGGGTAACCCATTCGCTCGGGTAACCCTATCTCCATGTAAACAGGCCCTTAATTCGAATTTGTACCAACCAAGTTATCAAAAGTGCGCCCTTTTGTCCAAAATTAAATTTCAATTTTCGAAGATCTAAGGTGGCTCTGAACCCCATGTACATATATTTTTTTAAACTTTGACAAAAGTTGCGTCTTATCATGCTTACTAAACGTTAATAATATAAAAAAAATTCACCGTGTTGTTTTTGAATTATAAGCACCTAAGGCTGCAATTAAGAGTGTTTTCAGGAGGTCGTACTGTTGCTATGGTGACTTATTGTGTCACGAAAATGATAACAACGTGTTCACCAATGATTGAGCAGTTTTTTGATACCTTGACTAGAGCATCAAGTGATAAAAAGTGGTTATAAGGACCCATCCAAATAGTGCTGGAAACTGTTTTGAGCCACCTTAACAGACTTTTGAAGAAATGATATAAAAATGACTTCGTAACGACGCGATGATAACAAAACTGTGATATGTTAATTTAATGTCACTATTGATCACTCGTAGCCTGTGTGGCAGGCGTCCGAAGGGAAGGGAAAGGGGAAAGACGAGCCAGTGAAGTGCGAGAAGATCGGACGCGGGAGGACGCGTCCGAAGGGGAAGGAAAGGGGAAA
>JAHPZR010011620.1:0-17500 GCA_019787425.1 Platygyra sinensis
GTGAATAGAGATAAACTTGTGTCGATTAATGGTCTATGGAAGTGTAAGAAGGGCGAAAGATTGCCGATAATCGCTAATTCATTCACGAAAATAGATCAGCTTGATGGATTCCACCCGCTGTGTGTAGTGGTCCGTATGAGGAAATTCCGCCCGCTCCAGGAACCAATCAGATTGCGGGATTTGTTGAAATCCGCCCGCTCACAAGCCGAAAAAAAGATAAAAAACTATCTGTCGGCTGTGCCGACTGACCGCTGTTGTTTCTCAGATCAGATGCAACAACGGCTGCATGAATCGATGGACAAGCGGTTATTCCAAATTCGTCTCGCTTAAGTCACCAAGTCAGCAAAATCCCTTCCCCTCTCTGAAAATCCAGGCATCGAGCGAGATCATCTGGTTTGAAATACTTTATAGAACAGATCACCAAACTCTTAGACGGCTATCACTTTCCACGAATCGAGCCATCTCTCCATAAAGCAGTATGGCATGAAGCGGAGTACCTCTTGTAAGTTTGTTGTGTTGCTACATCACACTACAGCACACCTGGCTAGCAATTTTTTCGAACAACTTTTCCAGCCTTTCCCACAGAAATGAGTAACTATGCGTGTCTCAAAATCATCGTGTTCTTGATTTGACGTCACAACCAGCCCTCGACCCATTCTCCATTAAACTTGGTCGTGAACCAAAATAGCAGCAATTTCATGTACTTTGACGAGCCATAGAAAATCAAAGATTTAACCAAATCGAAAAATTTTTGCGGCTAATTACTCCACGAAATAAGCCTTATTGTTTTAGCAAAAAAAAATTTTGGGGGTTAGGCGCACTTTAAACCTTAACTTTTTGGGCTTTCTCGCAACTTGTAAAGTTACTGTATGACTGCAACAGTTAATAGTTTATAGTTCACTTATTTGTTTTCCCTGTTCATGTTTTAAGGGACCCTTACCGAATACTGCAAAGCACTTTTGGCAGATGATATGGGAGCAAAAGACTAAAGCAGTAATAATGTTAAACAGAGTTGTTGAGAAAAATCAGGTTAGTTTCATACACAAGTGACCATCAAAGATGCTATTAAATTTAATAATTTAGGGGAGGGCAGGTTTACATCGGTGTAATGACCAGCCTTGAGTTATGTTAAACACAGACTGATGTTTGTACTTCACGATTGGAGAGCAGAATACAAGTAATGTGATGTCACATAATGCCACAATTTTGAATCCCAACTTCCGTCCCTCTGGAATCACAGACTGTTGTTATCAAGTTTGAAATGTAACTGGAGCAACAAACTACTTGTCCATTCATTCAAAAATGGTCTGTGAAAACCTACCTGTCCTCCTATTCTATAACAGTCAAGTTGTTCAAGTCACACTTCACGCATGTGTTCTCAGGTGTGCAGGTTTGGCCCTTTTTAATGAGTGATAACATAGCAAGGGGAAATAAAAGCAGCTTAAGATGATTTCTGCACAACATTTGAGCAATAATGGCAAAAATTAAGTTACCAAAAAACGTCATAGCATAGTAATATTTTTAAGAAAGGTAAGAAGATCTTATTGATATTTAAGCTCTCTAGCTGACCCTGCAAAAGAAAATTGAACTTGGAGTTATACATATTTTCATTAGAACGGAGGTTTCTCGTTAGTTGAAATCACAGTAACACAGGCATGAAGCATTCTTACGAGGTTTGACAGGGGTTGAGACTAACTTTTAAGCTTGCTAGCCCAGTGGCTAGTGACAGGTTTGATTCACTAGCCAAAACAAATTTTTCACTAGCCAGATACTTTAATATCCATCATCGCTTGAAGTCAAGTAAATGCTAGCCTGTGTAGCTTGCAGTGTGCTTTGAATGAACAACTAACAAGTACAAAGTTTTTATGCCCTTGATTTTCACAGAACTGGCATCAAAACTTCGGAACTGCTGGCGCCGAAAAACATTCTTTTCTTTCAAAATACTGATTCACAATTTTCTGAACAAAACAATTCGTTCCACTTGTACTTTGCAAACATAGGCATCAACGTTACAATTATAACATCGTACAACAACGAAAACCGAAGTTTTCACTTCCGTGAGAAATTCTCACAGGACTCGCTGAACTCACTGTCGAAGGACATTCCTTTCTTTCAAAATACCGATTCACGATTTCTCTTGAACTCAATAATTTGTGCCATCTTAACTTAATTTAACAGTTGCCAACATAGGCATCATTCAGATTTTCCAACAAAGTGTACTTGACCTCCAGATGGTGCGCTCATTTTGTGAAAAATTGGAATTCACTTTTAATTGGTTTCCTCTGGGCCTCTAAATGTAGTGTTCACAAATTTTCCCTGGCCAAAATGGCTAGTGAAGGGCAAAAACCAGTAGCCAAAATGGAATTTTTACTAGTCTGTGGCTAGTTGGCTACTGTTAGTCTCGAGCCCTGTTTGACATTAACTTTCTTGAGAATGCTTGGCGATTTGGTTTCGCGTCAGTTGAAAACACAGACAGGCATGAAGCATTCTTACGAGGTTTGTAGGCCCTTAGGAGGGGGGGAAACTCGAGGGGTTCGAACGAACCCCCCTTGAGGCCCATTTTTTTTTTGCTGTTGCCGATCTAACCAAGTGGCGACTCTTGGATTGTCAGGATTGAGCTTGTGCTAGCCTATTCAAAATAAAGTATTTGTTGTTTTCACTGTTATGTTTTCGGTTGTGGGAGCCATCATGGTCAAAACGCTGCCGCATAGGACGCTTTGTGACTGCTGTCTAACTATATATTAACAAACTAGAAAGCCCAGGATCCCGCAAAAAAAAAAAAATTAAGACAAATTCGCCCCTGCTAGGTATGATTACTACCGTTTGCAAGCTTGCATGAAGCGTGACAAAATAACTTTGTTTTGAAAAGTTATAACTTAGACCTTTAGGGGTCAAAACTTATAAGTTATACAGGTGAAACTTGTGCCTGAGCCAGACAAAACTTTTAGTTTCCTGTGTGAAAATTAAAGTTTTAAACATCAAACTCGCTAAATCAATGAAAAACCGCAAGAAATCCGCTGAATGGGTTAAAAAATATTTAATCTACACCACGATGACTGTCCAGCCCAGTTCTATGGATGCTGGAACACAGCTACTAAGAGGAATGCCTCTGGACTACTCCAAGCCATTACGAACTTTGAATTTGTCGTGACTTTTGTCATTGGATACCTCTACCTGTCGCACATGAGTGCTCTAACAACGAAGTTGCAACGGAAGAGCAATGACATTTTCAAGTGTATGATGATGCGTATGAGAAGGCAATGGCAATGGCAGCTAATGTGGGAGTGGCGCCAACAGCTCCCAGAGTTGCTGACAGGCAACGTCATTGCGCCAGTGCTTCAGCTACAAGTCCTCCAACAGCAAAGGAGTATTATCAGTTCAACGTGGCTGCTCCATTTCTTGACCACATCATTTTGCAGCTAGGAGAGTGCTTCGATGCCGTCACCATCCAAGCCTCGCGGTTGCTTGCTTTGGTTCCCTCTGTGATGAACGCGAATCAAACGAAGTCGCAAGAGTTATGAGGGGTCTTTGATGTGTACAGGGACGATCTTCTATCTCCACAGCTCTTCCTGGCAGAATTTCAGTAGTGGCGAATCTTGTATGCAGAGGAGGAAGAGCGCCTTGGCTCGTGTGCCACAGCCCTGAAGCAGTGTGACGAGGATGAATTTCCCAACATATTCAGTCTGCTCAAAATACTATCCACTTTGCCCGTAACTAGCTGCAGCGCAATGCGAAGGTTAAACACCTGTATGCGATGCATGATGAGCGAGAACAGATTAGCATCACTTGCACTGATGCATATCCATTATGACATGCAAATAGACCTTGAAGAAGTGGTGGAGCTATTTGCTACCATGCATCCGTGAATGCATATGGTAGAGCTATCAAATTTGCTGTGACACTTAATGTTACTGTGGCCCCTTGTTGTGATACGGAGTGTTAGTGTTATACCAATAATGCTCAGCTTTTCGCATAGTAGGGAATTAAGGGATTTACAATACTAGAGCGATCTAAACTGACATTTGATTAAAAGCGCTTTTTCTTCCCTACCCGCACCCCACGCTAAACGTTTTTTTTGTCAGACAAATGGATACGAACCTCCCTTAAAATACCCCAGCTACAGGCCTGGTTTGACATAAACTTTCTCAAGAATGCTTGGCGACTTCATCACTCGGTCACCTAGGGAAATGAACTTCAGAGAGAGGTTTTAAATAGTATTCAAAAAGTTAATGTTCTGCGTTCTGCACTGACTGCTCAAACTTTTACTGGAATCCGTCTTGAGGTAATTCCCCTGAAATAAAACTGACAATAGATTTTCGTTCAAACTTTGCCCACTGAATATTTATCATATGAGAACTTCAATTTTGAAATAAAAAAGGGGGGTGCCCATACTCATTAAGGAGCACTGGGGCATTAAAAATGACCCATTTTGGCATTATTTAATGCTTTTTACAAGAACGCATTCCCAGTAATTATTGTAAATTTTTGTGACCAAGACTCATGAGAACACAAATTAAATTGGAGTCAATGCATTGTATCAGACACAAGTAAACCTTTTAAGTTTGATTTAGACAGAAAGCTGAATTCTTGATTAAAATTTCAACCAAATTTCTTGACATGGTTACCATACGGCAAAATAGAAAAGACCACAGTTTACCTGCTATTTTCATTATTTATTCAATTTTCAGCAATAGGAATCAGATCAGTCTTTCCTCAAGCAAAGTTTATCATAAGTTGATTACAATGACTGAAAAAAAAGTTGGGGTGCCCGTGCTTGTTGGTGAGCTATAACCATTTTCCAACTGACAGCGCTCAATATCAAGGCAAATCCGCCATGTTTTCAATATGCGCGTGCACGCAGGCGCGCTAAATAATGCCATAAATTATGCGCAGAAAGGATGCGCAGTGCAATTGTGAGGAATAACCGTAATAGGCTGCTTGCACTAAGAGGTCATGTGACATCGTTTTTATGAAAATGGAAGTTACATGATTTTGCCTCCGAAACACTATTAGTGGGTCATCTATTAAGCATAATAATAGTGATTTGGTTTTTCACACCCACACCATTTGCTCAAAATGAGAAAGTCCATAGCTGGTCACGTGACTTAAACTTGATTTTTAGTGCAGAGTGCACTATTGGGATGGTTTAGGGGGTTGACGCCGCTAAAGCACTATGGCAGTAAGGCACTATGGCAATAAGGTACTATGGCAATAAGGTGTAAACTTTAATGTTTGTTTTATTAATTAGCCTTGTTTTGAGCGGGTGGGGTAGGTACCTTTGATTGCTACGTAAAACGTACCATACTTACATTACTTCGTTCGTAACATCAGAAAACTATACATGGTTCCAATATTCTCTTGTTCTCCTTGTGGTACTATTCTGCTCTTAAGAACAAAAGCAATTTGCTCGAAGCACATGCGCAGATTGATTAGCATTAGTGTTAACTATATGTTAGGTAAACGATACATTTCATACACAATTACACTTGAACGTTAAGTGCTTTTCCTAGTGGTAGAACACAACATGTAAGATGCATGCGCTCTAGCACTGCAGCATGATACAATCCGTTCTCGAGTTCAGCATTCATGCATGCGATACCACACTCTCCTCTTAACGGGCGATTTATAGCAGTTATATTTCAGGTAATATCAGTTTTCCTTTTAAGTGCAAAGAACACTTTTGTGACAGCGTATCGTTTGGAATCATCCCTAGCTCGGTTAAAATGTTGTGTGCTATTTTCAAACTATTTCATGTTTGCTAAGCTTTAAAGAGGGAAATGAATGAATCTCCTCAGCCGCGTGTTTATTTTCTCCCCCATGAAAGAGAACAAGAAGTTCACAAATGTATTCACCCTAAACATTTCTGAGTTAGTGACATTAAAAGTACCCGGTAGTAATGTTGTGACAAAAGAAACTTCTCAAATATTGCTGCAGACACCGTGGCACTTGAGGAAACCGGAAATAAATTTAGTCAGTCTTTGAGGGGACTCATTCACCGATGTAAGATATAAATAATATCGGTAAAACTAAAACACTTCTCGGTTGTATTAATCGATATCATTGTGTATTTTGAACTGGTTTATTGTTAACACCGTACCAACGGTGGCAACCTAATAAGAACGTGCTATTCCGAGATACGACGTGACTATTTGATAATTAAATTAGTAACTGTTTATGGATGATATGAAAATTTGCCTCTTGAATGAAACAAAATCATTCCTCTTCCATTTTTTTCATAAGTTAATAACATTAGTTCATTTTTCTCCAGGAGGAAAAAAGCCAGCATATTTTCCTTTATACAGCTGTATGTTTTTGGGAAAACAAGGGTATCATGTTACAAACTTTGCGAGGAAAACAAAAGTATCAAGTTACAAATGTTGGCATTGAAAAAATAAAATTATCACGTTTGCTAGTTCAACGTATCAATGAATTAAAAATAAACGAAATTCAACATAAAACACCACAGTAAAATTTAAAACCTTCTTGGCAAACAGAAATTTTTTTATTTTTGGGCCTTGAACTAACAAGTTACATACAGGCAGCAGATGACTCAAAATGCACTTACAGTCCTGCATAACACTCTGCACTATCTGAGATTGTCTCACTAGTTAAAATAATGAATTACCGTTTTCTGACACAAATTTTGCACTTAGATGTCAAGGAAAATGTGAAAATGATGATGTGGTAACATTTATAGCACATCTGAAAAAAAAAAAAAAAAATTATCAAACATTTAACAGGACATAAGCAAAAAGTAATTTTGGCCTTCATGTTGGAGGGCAAGAGTATGGCGGCCAATACAAATCATATTGCTTTGTTGAAAAATCAAAGTACCATAAAACATCTCCCTTAAATGTGTTTCCTCTCAAATTTTGGGTGTAAGATAATTTTTAGGCATTCTATCAAATTTTTGGTATTAACTCACTATTTGAGGGAAGCATTGGTCACGTGACCTCTTAGTGCAAGAGGCTTATCAGTTTGGGAACAAAACACTGGCATGGTCAGTCATGATCAGTGAGTACCTCACTCAGCCATTCAAAGATTGAACCTTTTTTGATAATTCTACTGACCAGTGTACTATGCTAGGAGAGTGAGGTTTGCCCAACTACCATGAACAAAGTGTGCCAAAGCATAGAACTGATTTTTCGGGTTGAGAGTCAAACAGGTGCTCCCAAATTAATGATTATTTAATATGCAACAAAGGTGGGTGTACAATTTTATTCATGAATACCTCTGACAGCTTTTAACCGAGATGTTGGCAAAAATTATATGAAAGCATGTCATGCTCAGGGAGTGTTTCTCTTTTGTGAATTATTTCTGTCAAATATTCTATACTGTGTCATTTTCTTAATATGTAATTACCCTATGTTTATAGCTCGAACACTTGTATTATAGGTAATGCCTATGTAAATGCAAATCATCCTTTAGTAGCTTGGAGGAAGAGAAAAGTTCTCTTATCAGGATACGAAAACATACCTTTGAACCTGCCAGTAACAACTGTGACTGATTGAGGACTCTTTGAAGGAAAGTCACTGTTGGATTTTTATGCCTGGGTGCAAATTCCTCTTTATCAGTTTTAAGCTGTAATCTTCCCCTATCATGGTGGGAGAATTAGCTAATAAATTAATTTCAAATTATTTTGAATTTATAGATACAGCAAATGCCTAATGTTTGTTCTTGTGTTATGTCACAGATTAAGTGTTACCAGTACTGGCCCTGTGGGGAAGAACATGGACACGTCGGTCAACTTGAGTTTGGTAATTTCAGAATCTATTATCGCCAGGAATTGTGGAATGAATACTTTACCATCAGATCACTGGAACTAGAAAATATTTCGGTTAGTAGGAAGCACATTGCAACATGGCAAGGCATTGGTCTTGAAATCCAGGGCAAGGTTGTTCAAAACCCTGATTAGCGCTTATCCCAGGGCTCGAAAAAACCCCCGTCTGGTTGTCCAGGACAAGTAGATTTTCCCTTCAGGCGAGTAACTTTCTCTCGGGACCCTGCAGGCAAGCCATTCACCAGACTAACGATTTTGAGAAGAAAAGGTAAGCTTTAGGCTCAGAAGTGTTTAGATGAAGCTTGACGAAAATTTCAATTTATAGCACTGTTTTGTTGATTGCGCGATGCGCCCTCACTGCTCAGAGGTGGTTGCCTAGCACGTGATCAAAATCTGCCCCGATCAAATTTCTTTCCAGGATAAAAATAGCCGCATTGGGAATGAAAACGCTGTGTTTATTTCTTAATTTTAGAAATTTTCTGCGAGCACTTTTCAATTTCCCTGTTTAAAACTTAACTCAACAACGATATATTAATTAAAACTGTAGAAATTGTACGCCAAAACTGAGAAGTCGCATATCTCTACCGCGAAAACAAAGCCAAGTAAATCTCAGTTTTCGGCAAAACATGCAAGTTGGGCGCCTCCACGCTAAATGAAAAGTAGCTGTTAAAAAAGTGTCACATTATTAAAAAGAATGGATAAGAAAGTCATCAAAATACTTCAAGAGTTCAGGCTGGAAGGTGACTTACAATATTGTTTGTATAAATTTTTGAATTTTCAACTTACATTTTTCTCAGCTGATATTACACCTGAAATTCCAAAACTTTGCAGGGTTACTAGAGTAAAGGTGTTCTTTCTAGTGCTGGTATACGTTTTTAATTTTGACTTATTTGAATTCTCGGCCACCATTTTGGAGAAGGGTCTATTGAACAAATTGACTCAAGGCCCAGGACTCGAGAAACTCAGGCAAGCGGGAAAGTGCCCCAGGCAAGCAAAATTTGAGGGTTAGTTGACAACGGACAAGGAGGAATTAAAATATTTTTCGAGAATGCCTCGTTGTTTGGATAATGCAATTGACGAGTTGTTTTTGAAGGTAAATAGTCTGAAAATAGTCAAAAAATATTCTAGAAATCTTGATACTCAATAGAAATACCCGGTTTAACCCATTGACTCCCGAATGAAATTGCACGCGACATACCCCTAAATTCCCAGGCGATTTTTGACTTTTCAGAGCCAGCACGAGCGCTAAAAATAAACCATATGCGCAGTAACCACAGACACAAGATCAGGTTTCAAGACTTCGTTTATTTAAAGTTTAATATTTGAAGGGCCAAAAAATCCAAAAATATCAACAAAAAGAACTCAATATGATGTGTAGAATTTCTAAGAAAACAAGAAATTATAGTTTTTCTTTGCCGCGCTACAAAAGCCGAGAAAATTGAAGATGCAAAAATGAGTTAATTTTTTTACTTCAGAGGACAAAACGAGACCGGATACCACAGAATTTCCATTCTTTTACTATCACTGAAAACATTTGAGAAAACACCAGAAAATGAAGGCGAAAGACACAACGTAAAAACCAATTTAAAAAGAAGAAATCAGATAATTTCTTCGCCGCGTGACAAAATAATACAGCGCAATGCAAGAAAAATGAAAGTTGTACATCAAAAAGACACCAAAAAAGGCCAATTATTTTGAGATAAATCATATTTCAACTGTGTTAATTTAGTGCCCACTTAGTTCTTTTCTCAGGAGTTCTGTGGTAGCTGAATAAGACTCGAAAAAATATATTTGAGCGAAGCGAATAAACTAAACAAACAAACCACGCGGGTCGTCGTAAATTAAATATGCAGAAATCGAGCGGGCAAAAATATTGTTCACTTTCAAAACCTAAAATCCCCAAATAAAGGCAACCAAATGGAAGAAACGTGACAGGAAGCTCAACAGCAATAAATTTTCATTCAACATGAGGCAAAAAAACTCATCTAAAAGCAAAAAAATGTTCAAAATTTCGCAGACGTGCTTCGCTGCATGACCGCATGTTCGAATTAATTATTCACGCTAAAGCGAAAGCTTGAGTTTTTGCCAGTTATTTTGTCGGCCATGGCTTTGCCCATCATTCTAAAAGTTGAATTCAACTTTGAGGTAATATTGTACATTACCATTTTTGTTTTCTAAAGTCCGGGAAGCTGCTTTAAATCCGCGATCTGTATTCAAAACTCACTTGAAAGCGCACCGATTGTCAAGTTTTCGTGGCGGTTGAAGGAAGGAAAAATTCCTCACCAGAAAGGTTTGAAAACTCTATACACCTTGATCTTCCATTCTGAGACCACCTAAACATCGATTTTTGTTTTTCCTTTCCGTTTTCAGTGCCAAAGAAGTAATTCCTCCATTTTAAGAATGAAAACAAGGCCCTGGAAGTTTGTAGACTTGGCCCGCAATGCGCCATGATTACTGCGCTTATCGAGCGCATGATTTTAAGACGAAAAACCATCTTTCTAGGACCCCTAAAGTTCTTTAAAAATATGCTCAGTAAGTTGATTCTGATTGGTTTATTTGTCCTCAAGAACAACAGAACAATAAGAGAACCAAACAGTCTTCAGGGAGGGTAGGAAAGGCAATTGTCCCCATGTCCTTTTTTCGGGCGGTTACGGGCGGCACGGGAAATTGGGGGTGGGTTTTCGCATGGGCGGTTACGGGCGGCACGGGAGTCAATGGGTTAATTAGAATTTCAAGTAAACATTTCCGTATTGTGTGGGATTTTGCGAATTTTATCAGATTGTGCGTTATTGTGCGGGTTTGACCGAATTGTGCGGTTCCGCACCCGCGCACCCTTACAGAAGGCCTGTTTACAGCAATCAAAAGCTTCGCACCAGCTATGGATTTGGCAGAGCCTCAATTAAATACAATACAAACCTCATAGAGGTGGATTTACGTTGGAGAACGAATTGTTATTACGCTCTGAAACCAATCGACCAAGTGTTGATAGCATTACAATTTTATGCAAGTGGTGGCTTACTGCAAGTTGTCCGCGATAGTACAAGTCCACCGTTTCACTGGCAGTCCATAACGTTGATGCCAAATCAGAAACAATCACAGTGCTTACTCACGGAAAATTGCATTATGGGATGCTAATTGTTGATTAGCGAGACAATATAAGTGATTTTTATACCACGTACCAACCATTAATCAGCAATTAACTAATCTGCCCTTTAATCTGGCTTTTAACAATGTTCTCAATTCCTCTGATTAGCTAACCTGGTGTTAGTGGTTTTAATGGACGATTAGGCTTAATCATGGGTTAGTTTAATCAGGGTTTTGAACAACCGCGCCCAGAGGTTTAAGTCCTGCTCTAACCACCAAGGTGGCACAGGTTGTTTCTCAGTAGACCTTAGTTCAACTCCTGGGTCATGCTTGTAAATGCCCAACGGGTCTGCCTACCACCCGTTGGGATTTTTAAGCTTATTATTGTATGTTTATTTGAAATATTTCTCTCTTTCAATTACAAATTGAAATTGCTGAAGTTTTAATGGCTAACAGAAAGAGATGGGGAGAAAAGAGGTCTCCATGTCTCATGCACCACTCTAATTAACAATTAGATTATGAGCTCGAGATTTCTATGAGGTGATAGACTATCACCTCATAGAAATCGAGAGCGAATAATCTAATTGTTTTAGTAGAATTCTTACTAAAGTTTAATTCAAATAACGGTTTCCTATTATTTCTCGACGTATTATTAAACTTTGGACCTTAAAAAGATCGCCTGGATTGAGTTGGCAATTAAAATTGAAGTCGTGCACACGCGCGTATCATTTTTTCAATAATTTCAACTTTTTTTAAGTCTAGAAAACCGTAAATGTTTTTCGTTTAGTCTTCCCAGGATTTTAATTATCCATTTTCATCAAAATTTTCCTCCAAAACTTAGGCAAAACAATATAACCGTCGCCATTTCGTAGACGAGTTCCTGCCACTGTACACTAATGGCTGATAGTGTGCAATGGCTCAGCCAATCAGATTACAGCATTTGCATTAGTGTACTAGTAGAATTCTACTAATGCAAAATAAAGTCATTTTCAGTGCAGAGTGCACTATTGGGATGGTTTGGGGGTTGACTGCGCTAAAGCACTATGGCAATAAGGTGTACACCTTAATGTTTGTTTAATTAATTAATTCCAATTAATTAATTAGCCTTGTTTGAGGAGGTGGGGTAGGTATCTTTGATTGCCAAGTAAAACATACCACACTTGCATTCAGATTGATTAGCATTAGTGTTAACTACATGTATATGTTACATAAACGATACATTTCATGTACACAATTATACACGAACTTTAAGTGCTTTTCCTTGTGGTAGAACACAACATGTAAGACGCATGCGCTCTCTCAATGTCAGCATGATACAATCCGTTCTCGAGTCCAGACTCATGCGTGCGATACCACTCTCTCCTCTTAATGGGTGATAGCAGTTATATTTCAGGTAACATCAGCTCCCCCTTTTAGTGCAAAGAACGCTTTTGTGACAGCATATCTCTTGCACTTATGTCCAGAAATGCAGGCAGTGACGGAAATGGCAGATTTGACGAAATTTCGTCAGTTAACCTGACAATTTTTATGCAAATTACATCAACAGAGATGGGCCTGACGTGTTGGCGAACTGGACGATTTTGGTGACTTTAATGGAAATTATGTGTTGGCGAATTTGACAATCACCAGAGTTGGGTCCACATTGTTGGCCAATTTGGCGATTTTGGCGATTTTTATGCAAATTACATCACCAGAGATGGGTCTAACGTGTTGGCGAATTTGGCGATTTTAGCGATTTTTATGCAGATTACATCACCAGAGTTGAGTCTAAAGTGTTGGCGATTTTGGCGATTTTTATGCAAATTACATCACCAGAAATGGGTCTAACGTGTTGGCGAATTTGACTATTTTAGCGAGTTTTATTACATCATGAGTGTAGGCCGAGCAGAAAGATATATATGTTATGGTTTGAATTTATTTTTGGTTTAATTCTTGTTAAACCAGTTTAAAGTTTTTAAACTGGTTCATATTTTTCAAACTGGGTGGAAATTTTTAAACCAGTTTAATTTTCAATTTTGAGCAGAATGTGAGCATGTGTCTTAGTAATTTGGGTTAAGCACTCAAGTTAGTGATTAGGCCTAAGCACTTAATTAGAGTGGTTAGCTTTGATGTTAGGCTGAGAACTTTGCATATGACTTAGTAGTTTGGGTTGAGCTCTCAGGTTAGTGATTAGGCCTACGTAACTACTTATTTGGAATTGCGCTTCTTAGTAATTAAGACAAAGTTCATGTATGAATAAATTGAAATTTATAATTATGTATTTATGAATAAATTAAAATTTATATGAGAGGGGCTTGGGGTGATGAACTGATAATTAAAACGAGTATGAGAACTCTTGCATCTAGTGCTTTCATGGCTAAGTGGTAATGACAGTGGGAAGCAGATCCAGAGGTTGACAGTTCAAATCCTGGTGAGTACGGGATAAAAAGAAAAAAAAGTGAAACCTGCTGTTAATTAGTATATTTGGGGGAAGAGGTAGAGTAGCTGGCAGAACTCAGGAGGAACTCAGTGAGAATAGGAGAGAATAGGATAGAGGAATGTAAAGAGTTATTTTCGCTTTTTTATAGATAGTGGACAAAAAAAAAGTAATAAACTGGTTTGAAAATTTCTATCTGGTTTGAAAAATTTCAACCCAGTTTGAGAAATTTAAACTGGTTTAAAAAAATTAAACCAAAAAAAAAATTCAAACCACAACATATATTTTCTTCGTTCTTTAAGCCTGTTGCCTAAGCAAAATACTACCTCTGCTTCCCTTGCTCTTTATTTCCTTCGTTCTGTAAGCGTGTTGCTCAAGCAGAATACCTCGTTATAAAACTTGTTGTCTGTGTGTAACTAAAAGCAAAATATATCTCTCTTGTTCTAAAGCTTGTTTCTCGAGTGGAACAGAAAGCAGTGTATCATTTTGATCGCCCTGAAATCATTTAACCCGAGTGCAACGGAAAACAATATATATTTCCTTTGTTCTTTAAGCGAGTTGCCCAAGTGAAATCTTTCCTCTTAAGGACGGTGCCTACTATTGTTACTGCGCATACGGTCTGCGCATCTCGAGATACTCGGATTTCCTATGGGTGGTGCTTTTAATACAGGGATATTTTTGCACGGTTCAAAACTATACGGAGAAAGCTGCACTTAGCAAGTCTTCTTGGTATCCAAAAAGAAAATTGGGGGTAACCACGCATTTTTCAGAGATAATTAAGCTTCAATTGGGAAAAAAACGCCATACATTGCTTTGTATTTTAAAGCTTTTTACAAATATTGCGGATTAATTATCTTCGAAAAATGCGTGGTAACCCCCAATTTTCTTTTCGGATTTCAATAGCACTCGTTATGATTTGCTTTTCCCGCATATTCAGTGAACCGCGCAAAAATACCTTTGAATTAGTAGGCACCGTCCTTAAATGCGTGTTGCCCGCGAGGGGAACGGAAAACAATACTGATATATATTTACCTTGCTCTTTTAATTTTCTTCGTTCTGTAAGCATGTTGCCCAAGCAGAATACTTTGTTATAAAGCGTGTTGCCTGTGTGTGACTGGAAGGCAAATATATCTCCCTATTACTAAAGTGTGTTTCTCAAGTGGAACACAAAGCAATGAATCATTTCCATCGTTCTGAAATTGCTTAACCCAAGCTCAACAGAAAACAATATATATTTCCTTCATTCTGTAAGCATGTTGCCTAAGTGAATTACGTCGTTTTTAAGCGTGTTACCCGTGTGTAACTGACAGCCAATATTTCTAAAGCATCTTTCTCGAGTGAAACAGAAAGCAATGTACCATTTCCATCGTTGTGAAATCGCTTAACCTGAGCGCAACGGAAAACAACATATATTTCATTCGTTCTTTAAGCGTGTTGCCCCATGACACGTGTCGCCCTATGACGCGTGTTGCTCGCGAGGGGAATGAAAATCAATGCTTCCTTTATAATGTGTGATATCCCATAATGCATGTTGCACGCGAGGGGAACAGAAATGAATACTGATATATATATATTTCCCTTGCTATTTCTTTCCCTCGTTCTGTAAGCGTCTTGCCCAAGCAGAATACATTGTTAGAAAGCTTGTTGCCTGTGTGTAATTGAAAGCCAAATACATCTCCTTGTTCTAAAGACTGTCTCTCGTTGGTAAACATTTTAAAAACTTACTATAAATATTCAAGCTTGGCAGAAGCTAAATAATGCAATTCATCCTTCCGGGCCAACGGAATCCCTAGACAGTACTCAATATGTCGTAAAATATATCCACATTATATATAGTACCCAAACTAGGCCAGCGGATTTCCTGTATACATGTAGTACCCAAGCTTCTCTCATAATAAATCGAGCATTCGCCATATTGACTTTGAGTCCAATATCATCTAGTCGTCTTGTTTCCAACATGTTTAAATTCTTGTAAGTCCCAACAATCCAAGGACTAGATATAATCCATGTAACGGCAAAAAGTGTCTTTTACGCAACACAGCTAAAGAATTACTGGAATTATTCTTTGTTAACTATTACTAAGGGTTCTACGGAACGTCAAATCTGTTTCACCTGTCAAGGTTTGGTTGCCCAACATAATCTTGAATGTTTGGCCTGCAATGTACATGGACTGCACCTTGGTTGACAATGTTCCAATCAAGCATATTATTTTTTGGCTGCATGCTGCTTATTTGGGTTATCCTCCCTGTGGTTTCTTCTGGACTTGAACATGCAACAATACTAATCTGTTATGGACAACTACACTTACCAGAACATGCTATGGATTTCGCTAGTTTCGTAAGTTAAATTTGATTTTATATGGGGCAACAGGAAAAAACAATGGCGACTATTTTATCATATTTTTCTGCATCGCGTTACATTTGAATAAGGATGTTGGTATTCCACTAATCTTAACGCATTATTTATAACAAATGTCATTGGTTTTCTTATTCCCTCCCTTACAGTCTTTCCTGTAAAACCGTGAACACCAGAGAAAATTTCTGGAGTGTTTATTGTTTCGCGACCAATCAGAAGCGAGATGAAACCACAGAAGGTAACCGCCAAACCGCAACATGGATTAGTCACGACTTGATTCGAAACAACGAGGTGGCTTTTTCTTCCATTACAAATCTTCAATTTTATCATTTTCAGATACTGAAATTGTTCTTTTTGTATTTTACTGCGGTTTTCAATAACATGCAAACTCTGAAATTTAAACCTCCACCAACGGATGCGTTTTTTGCTGCCGTTAATCAAATTTCTGGCGATTTCCGATTATTGCCGACAGCGACTGGAAAAGCGCGCGGATTCTCAAACACAAACATGGTTCGCAAATATGGATCTTCTTTGCAGTGGAGAGTGGTGTTTTTGCATGTGAACCATCATCTCTCTCCAGGGGAGATAGTTCGCTTGTTGAAAGTAGGAAAAACATTTGTTCATAAGGTGCTCAAACTTTACAACGAAACCAAAGGAGTGGACTACTCGCTGAATCACAACAGAGGAAAGCCGCAATCCATTGGTGGTAAATAAGCTTTGCTCGCTTACTTGTTATCCGGATCTCCCATTTTCTGTCAGAAACTATGTTCAAAGAGGATTGTTTTTCATAATTTTTTATATACAGGAAGAGTCCTATTACTTATTCGTTCTCTTATCGACCAATATCCCGAGTTGTACCTGGACGAACTTCGCGATTGGATCTATTTCCGCACTGGAGAAACATACACGATTCCAACGCTGAGCCACTGCTTGAGTAAAATTGGTCTTTCTGTTAAAAAGGTTAGTAATCAGCTACTTTTTTCCCACTAATTGGTGTATACATCAAGTTTCTTGTCCGTACTTTATGGGCAAATGCAGGGGAAAAAATGGTTAGGGAAGATTTTTGTGGCACTTTTTTCTTTTGTTGAATTGTTTGTTTGTTAATTACTTTTCAGGGGTTACTTTTCAAATAAGTTTGACATCCCGAAGATGTCGAAACGTCGTTTGATATTTTCGCTAATTTTTGTATTGAAAATATTCCCTCAAGCCTTACTTATTCGACCAATAGAAAATTTCATTTTTTATTACAAAATTTATTTTCATTTTACCGTGAAAATGTCAAGAAGGCTTTACCGTCTTATACGTGACGACCCAAATATCCAAATATAAACGGCACGCGCCGAACATTGATTTGTCATGCATTTATCAAAAGAAATTTGGCAGATCTTTCTTGAATTGAACAGCAATTTATTGTATTGATGTAAACAGCAGTTGTACTTACGTGTATTCGTTGTCTTAGCTGCAGTTGATTGCAAAGGAGCGGGACGAAAGACGACGAGCAAATTTTCGACGCTATATGGCCCAGTTCAGCAAGCATGAATTGTTATTTGTTGACGAGTCTTCTAAAGACGATAGAACGTTCCAGGTATAAGAGTAGCCCTGCATGCGAAACTTTCCTAATGCCAAAAGTACAGTTGCTTAGTTTATACTCCTATGAAAATAACTGAATTGCTAAATATTGACAATTTTTCATCACTTACTTTAGCGTAAGTATGCCCAAGGTCTAAAGGGGCTGAGAGTGTCCCGGAAAGGAAATTTTACAAGGGGAACAAGGTACAGTGTTTTAGGTGCCATTGCGGTGGATGATGTGAAGGCTGCTCACGCTATTGAAGGTGCATACAACAAAGAACAGTTCGAATATGCAA
>JAHPZR010011621.1:0-5000 GCA_019787425.1 Platygyra sinensis
ATATATATGACATCATGTTATGATCTATTGACACCTGTCAAATTAAGTTATCCGCTGACCAGTATCACGTGACCATATCGGGGGGGGGCTCAAGTTTACAGCTCATTGAAGTCACGTGTTTTATTAAAGTTGACCGCTGACCTAGCAATGTTTTCGGTTGGATCGCGGGCTCATGTCAGGTTTACTTGTTGAAAACAGAGCCGGGTTTTTCGGAAGCCAGTTAACTCTAATCCGGATTTAAAAGTAAACCCCATTAGAACTGTTTCTTCTCTGCAAATGTTTTTGTATTGTGTATTGGTTTTGTGATTATTAAACTCAAAATAAAAATCCAATAAAAAAACCCACCGCAAAGTTACAAAGCTCTAATCAAGATTAATTCAACCTTATCCTGGGTTAGCCTAATCGGGCTACAGGAGCTCCGCTTTTAGGGTGACCTAAATTTATATGTTAGGCATGTAACATCTGAGCTTGAATAAAATTCCAACGTTTTTCGTCAGTTTGTTGTTAATGTGTTGGAGCTTGGCATCCTATTTTAGGTGTTCATCAATGAAGACACCCAGGTATTTGGTCTGGGATGTTTGCTCTATATGAGTGGATCTTTTCTTGGTTGTAATACAATCGATTGATGTGATAGGTAAGCTAACTTGGAAAGACTACTGTAAACAAAAAAAGAATAGGAAAATTGTAATACAAAGAGGGTTGCGCCTTTGGGCCCCTTGTAGGACTTCAGGAGACGCTACCCTGCAATGAAGCCGTCCGAGAGACTAAAAGAACCGCAGCCGTAAGAACCCATAGTATGAGACCATAGGTCACTGAAGGCAAAACGAACTTGAAAAAGAGATATTGACGTGGAGTGCCGCATTCAATTGCGCAAAAGCCTTTTGTACTGTGTGACTTAACGAAATAAATCGTTGTGTGGTACGCACATATGTAGGGAGATCTGGATTTCAGTGGAGAAGGCGGGCAAATCCCTTGAATGACTAAGCGTACGTCAAAAACCTCTATTACATACTTACTATGGTTCAATCAAGCACCATTTTATATTGCAAATTATTTCACGGTTGATTTATTGTGTAGCACTAGAAATAGAACTAGAACGTAGCACTAGAAACTAGTTATAATAGTTAAACCTACCTAAATGCAAATTATCAACTTAAAATGATCATCTCTAGGTGTCTGTTTTATAAATTGTAGGATTGTCCAATTATATTTACTTCCATTTATGTGCAGACCTTTTAAAATGATTTGCAACGATAACTGAAATTTAAATTTACCTCAAGCACCAAAAAGCAATTATAAAAAACATATAAAATTAATAAAACAAAGGAATTAGCTGTTAGCCAATCAGAGGAGAACTTAGGAAAGCTGCTACATCACTTGTTTCGTTCCCTTCGCGTAAGTTTTTATAAACACCTGCTACGCAGGCTAATAATTACGTAGATATTACAGCCTGCTACGTCAGTGGAAGAGGCTAGAGAAGCTATGATTTCGATTTTTACAACTTCAAACTAAAAAAGTAGCCTAGATCATAAGCTTTCCTGATCGGAGAGATTTCTTTCATGCACGCAAAAGCTGCGTCGCCTCGTGGCTTTATTCACTGTGAATATATGCATATTTTTCCTGTAATAGATCAATTGATCATTGCTTTTATTAATGTGGTGGCTCCTAAATGAGCCTTTAGTTTTGTGAAAGACTGTATTATCCACTTTATGCTCGTTCTCCGCGGATTCGGCGCCAGGCCAACTGACTGTCCTAGGGCATGATTGTGACGCGCTTGGCGTGGATGGCGCACAAGTTATTGGTGTCTTCAAATAGACCAACAAGGTAAGCTTCTTGAAGAGCCATCACAGCGGAGCTCTGGAAACGCAGATCGGTCTTGAAATCCTGGGCGATTTCTCGCACAGGCTAGGGCGCTGAAAGGGCAGCTTGCAGATCAGCAACTCGGTGGATTTCTGGTAACGACGAATCTCTCGAAGAGCCTGAGCGACTGTACCAGGCCTGTAACGATGAAGTTCTTGACCCCACCGGTGGCAGGAGCGCTCTTACGAGCTGCCGTTGTCGCGAGCTGTTTTCGTGGAGCATTTCCAATCGTAAATACTTCCCATGCCCTCAGAATTCCATAATCGTGAACCTTCTCCCTTCCCTTCGGAAATCCAAAAAGCCGTCCGTGGTATTGGTATGGATATTTCTGGAATTGCCCAATCAGTGGTCAGCATATCAGCCAAGTGTCAGCGGATATGTCGACCGAGATATCTGGTGATAGTCGGTTGAAATGTCAACTTGACTTGGCCGATATCTCAGTTGATACATCGGTCAATACGTCAACCAACATATTGAGTCGGTTGATATGTCGACTGACATATCGGTTGAGTGTCAGTTCAATATGTTGACCAATTCATCATTTGAGTGTCAGTCGATATGTTCACCGATATATCGGTTGAGTGTCGGTTGATATGTTGACCAATACATCGGTCGAGGGGTCACAAAATACACATGATCCAATTATGTTAAATGTTTCTCAGCTTACGTGCCTCTTAAAAAGGGTTTACATCGGTGTAAAAACCTGCGAAGTTTTTCTTTGTTTTGTAGCTATTGTTAGGGTTAGGCCCGGAGGGTTAGGGTCTATTTTGTTGACTTTGTTTGTTTTCTTTGTGTTACGTCACTGGTGAGTGTCACTGGTTCTTACACCGACGATGAGCCCTTAAATAAGGAGAATAAACTCTGATGGATTCACATCTAACGCTTATGTCCTATCTTATAACCTAGTCAGGATGTATCTAATCAAACTATAAGGTACATTGTAATCACAACGCAAAACAATTAACCTTTGTCCATGGACGGTCCTCAAAGGTTGTCAATACGTTCCACCTCCTGGTTCCCACATGCAAAAAAGTGAAGAAAGTTAGCTTATAACCCAATCAAGTGTGATCTAGTAATATCACTGGTTCAAGCTGTTTTAAAGCAAAGAACAAACCTTTGAAATTGCGATAAACTCAATTTTCGATTACTTTTCTTGCACATTTGCCAACATGGCGGAGACGAGCTACACTCCCAAAGACCCCTGGGAAATAGCCAAAAAAGTGAGGTGAGTGGGGAGGGGAGGGATACGAGCGCTTTTAAAAACGGTAAAATTATTAGACGTATATTACCGTCAAATCTCGAAGCTGAAAATCACCCTACGCCGTGCTTTGATGATAGACACCAAAACACATTTTTTAATGAGTTTTACTACGGTTACCATTCTATTTTTTAAAAGAATTCACATGAAAGCACACATGAAACCTTGTACCACATTTGCGGATTCTTTTCGTCTCGCGCTTCGCGCTTGTTCTCGCGCACCGCGACAAGTACGCGATCTTTTGACCCTCCTGTGTGACCCGGGTTGTGTGACCGAGTCGCCTTACATTGTCAAATTTGGTTCTACACAAAGATTTGCCTTTTAAGTTTAAATTTCTATTAAAAACGGAATTAACGTTCACGCTGAGTAGAACATCAAAGAATATTAAATGGTAAATAAACTTTGGCGCCTTTCAATTCTGTTTCATTCACAAAGTTATTCTCGTGAGTCTTATAGTCAATCATGTCTGGTCGCAGTAAAGGGAAAGTTGTCTGGGTTGTGAGGGTTGTGAGGGCTGTGAGGGTTGTCTGGGTTTTGACTGGGTTGTGAAGGTCGTGAGGGTTGTCAGGGCATGTACAAAGCAAACTGCACGGTAAATTAACTGGTGGAAATGCTCCACGAAAACAGCTCGCGACAACGGCAGCTCGTAAGAGCGCTCCTGCCACCGGTGGGGTCAAGAACTTCATCGTTACAGGCCTGGTACAGTCGCTCAGGCTCTTCGAGAGATTCGTCGTTACCAGAAATCCACCGAGTTGCTGATCTGCAAGCTGCCCTTTCAGCGCCCTAGCCTGTGCGAGAAATCGCCCAGGATTTCAAGACCGATCTGCGTTTCCAGAGCTCCGCTGTGATGGCTCTTCAAGAAGCTTACCTTGTTGGTCTATTTGAAGACACCAATAACTTGTGCGCCATCCACGCCAAGCGCGTCACAATCATGCCCTAGGACAGTCAGTTGGCCTGGCGCCGAATCCGCGGAGAACGAGCATAAAGTGGATAATACAGTCTTTCACAAAACTAAAGGCTCATTTAGGAGCCACCACATTAATAAAAGCAATGATCAATTGATCTATTACAGGAAAAATATGCATATATTCACAGTGAATAAAGCCACGAGGCGACGCAGCTTTTGCGTGCATGAAAGAAATCTCTCCGATCAGGAAAGCTTATGATCTAGGCTACTTTTTTAGTTTGAAGTTGTAAAAATCGAAATCATAGCTTCTCTAGCCTCTTCCACTGACGTAGCAGGCTGTAATATCTACGTAATTATTAGCCTGCGTAGCAGGTGTTTATAAAAACTTACGCGAAGGGAACGAAACAAGTGATGTAGCAGCTTTCCTAAGTTCTCCTCTGATTGGCTAACAGCTAATTCCTTTGTTTTATTAATTTTATATGTTTTTTTATAATTGCTTTTTGGTGCTTGAGGTAAATTTAAATTTCAGTTATCGTTGCAAATCATTTTAAAAGGTCTGCACATAAATGGAAGTAAATATAATTGGACAATCCTACAATTTATAAAACAGACACCTAGAGATGATCATTTTAAGTTGATAATTTGCATTTAGGTAGGTTTAACTATTATAACTAGTTTCTAGTGCTACGTTCTAGTTCTATTTCTAGTGCTACACAATAAATCAACCGTGAAATAATTTGCAATATAAAATGGTGCTTGATTGAACCATAGTAAGTATGTAATAGAGGTTTTTGACGTACGCTTAGTCATTCAAGGGATTTGCCCGCCTTCTCCACTGAAATCCAGATCTCCCTACATATGTGCGTACCACACAACGATTTATTTCGTTAAGTCACACAGTACAAAAGGCTTTTGCGCAATTGAATGCGGCACTCCACGTCAATATCTCTTTTTCAAGTTCGTTTTGCCTTCAGT
>JAHPZR010011621.1:7500-14511 GCA_019787425.1 Platygyra sinensis
CAAAATGACCAGCTCCTAGTTGGCTTTCCATCTCAGTAGGTAGAGCACTGTATCGGTGTCGCAGAGGTTCGAGCATCGCGAATGATCCATTTTATTTGCTCGGTGAGAAAAAGTGAAGAGATAGCAGACGCAACCAAGGGTACCTTCTCCGTTTTATGAAGTTGTCATATATAATACGCCTGTTAATTTAATCTAATTGTTTACTACCATCTTTTTAATTGCATATTTCGCAGTGTTAACGCGTTTTAAAGCAAAATGGGTTTTCCATTCTTGCATTTTTAACGCTTCACAAGAAGCAAAAGAAAAATATCTCCATATTCTGCTCATACCTGGAATTAATTCCTGCAAGAGAGGATAGACTGCGGGAAGCAGGTAAAAAAATTTGTCACTGTGTGGCGCTTGTAAATGTTTTTGAGATTGTGAAGGTGAAATCAAATTATTTCATATGCAATCAGTGGAGGTAGTTTAAAAAAGCTCACACGCACGGGGTAACATATTTGCGCGATCCGCTTTTAGTTTAGAGATTTCGGGTTTTGGGGCGGTTCCGGGTTTTTTGCGGGGTTTCCCGGGTTTTAGATGGTGTTCCTGGTTTTTTTGGGTGTTCCGGACTGTTCCGTGATGTTCTGGTGTTCCGGTGTTCCGGTGTTTCGTGTTTTGTGTTCCGTGTTCCGTGTTCCGTGTTCCGTGTTTCGTGTTCCGTGTTCCGTGTTCCGTGTTCCGTGTTCCGTGTTCCAGCGTTTCTGAAAGAACTACATGCATTAATTATTCCATTTAACTTCCGTCTTGCGCGTGCTGTCAGGGCTCTCTCGTTCGTGGTGTGATCATTTTCTGTTTCTTAATTGAAAGTTGCCTTGCATGTTTACCTCAGTCGTTGTGTGGTACGCACATATGTAGGGAGATCTGGATTTCAGTGGAGAAGGCGGGCAAATCCCTTGAATGACTAAGCGTACGTCAAAAACCTCTATTACATACTTACTATGGTTCAATCAAGCACCATTTTATATTGCAAATTATTTCACGGTTGATTTATTGTGTAGCACTAGAAATAGAACTAGAACGTAGCACTAGAAACTAGTTATAATAGTTAAACCTACCTAAATGCAAATTATCAACTTAAAATGATCATCTCTAGGTGTCTGTTTTATAAATTGTAGGATTGTCCAATTATATTTACTTCCATTTATGTGCAGACCTTTTAAAATGATTTGCAACGATAACTGAAATTTAAATTTACCTCAAGCACCAAAAAGCAATTATAAAAAAACATATAAAATTAATAAAACAAAGGAATTAGCTGTTAGCCAATCAGAGGAGAACTTAGGAAAGCTGCTACATCACTTGTTTCGTTCCCTTCGCGTAAGTTTTTATAAACACCTGCTACGCAGGCTAATAATTACGTAGATATTACAGCCTGCTACGTCAGTGGAAGAGGCTAGAGAAGCTATGATTTCGATTTTTACAACTTCAAACTAAAAAAGTAGCCTAGATCATAAGCTTTCCTGATCGGAGAGATTTCTTTCATGCACGCAAAAGCTGCGTCGCCTCGTGGCTTTATTCACTGTGAATATATGCATATTTTTCCTGTAATAGATCAATTGATCATTGCTTTTATTAATGTGGTGGCTCCTAAATGAGCCTTTAGTTTTGTGAAAGACTGTATTATCCACTTATGCTCGTTCTCCGCGGATTCGGCGCCAGGCCAACTGACTGTCCTAGGGCATGATTGTGACGCGCTTGGCGTGGATGGCGCACAAGTTATTGGTGTCTTCAAATAGACCAACAAGGTAAGCTTCTTGAAGAGCCATCACAGCGGAGCTCTGGAAACGCAGATCGGTCTTGAAATCCTGGGCGATTTCTCGCACAGGCTAGGGCGCTGAAAGGGCAGCTTGCAGATCAGCAACTCGGTGGATTTCTGGTAACGACGAATCTCTCGAAGAGCCTGAGCGACTGTACCAGGCCTGTAACGATGAAGTTCTTGACCCCACCGGTGGCAGGAGCGCTCTTACGAGCTGCCGTTGTCGCGAGCTGTTTTCGTGGAGCATTTCCACCAGTTAATTTACCGTGCAGTTTGCTTTGTACATGCCCTGACAACCCTCACGACCTTCACAACCCAGTCAAAACCCAGACAACCCTCACAGCCCTCACAACCCTCACAACCCAGACAACTTTCCCTTTACTGCGACCAGACATGATTGACTATAAGACTCACGAGAATAACTTTGTGAATGAAACAGAATTGAAAGGCGCCAAAGTTTATTTACCATTTAATATTCTTTGATGTTCTACTCAGCGTGAACGTTAATTCCGTTTTTAATAGAAATTTAAACTTAAAAGGCAAATCTTTGTGTAGAACCAAATTTGACAATGTAAGGCGACTCGGTCACACAACCCGGGTCACACAGGAGGGTCAAAAGATCGCGTACTTGTCGCGGTGCGCGAGAACAAGCGCGAAGCGCGAGACGAAAAGAATCCGCAAATGTGGTACAAGGTTTCATGTGTGCTTTCATGTGAATTCTTTTAAAAAATAGAATGGTAACCGTAGTAAAACTCATTAAAAAATGTGTTTTGGTGTCTATCATCAAAGCACGGCGTAGGGGTGATTTTCAGCTTCGAGATTTGACGGTAATATACGTCTAATAATTTTACCGTTTTTAAAAGCGCTCGTATCCCTCCCCTCCCCACTCACCTCACTTTTTGGCTATTTCCCAGGGTCTTTGGGAGTGTAGCTCGTCTCCGCCATGTTGGCAAATGTGCAAGAAAAGTAATCGAAAATTGAGTTTATCGCAATTTCAAAGGTTTGTTCTTTGCTTTAAAACAGCTTGAACCAGTGATATTACTAGATCACACTTGATTTGGGTTATAAGCTAACTTTCTTCACTTTTTTGCATGTGGGAACCAGGAGGTGGAACGTATTGACAACCTTTGAGGACCGTCCATGGACAAAGGTTAATTGTTTTGCGTTGTGATTACAATGTACCTTATAGTTTGATTAGATACATCCTTGACTAGGTTATAAGATAGGACATAAGCGTTAGATGTGAATCCATCAGAGTTTATTCTCCTTTATTTAAGGGCTCATCGTCGGTGTAAGAACCAGTGACACTCACCAGTGACGTAACACAAAGAAAACAAACAAAGTCAACAAAATAGACCCTAACCCTCCGGGCCTAACCCTAACAATAGCTACAAAACAAAGAAAAACTTCGCAGGTTTTTACACCGATGTAAACCCTTTTTAAGAGGCACGTAAGCTGAGAAACATTTAACATAATTGGATCATGTGTATTTTGTGACCCCTCGACCGATGTATTGGTCAACATATCAACCGACACTCAACCGATATATCGGTGAACATATCGACTGACACTCAAATGATGAATTGGTCAACATATTGAACTGACACTCAACCGATATGTCAGTCGACATATCAACCGACTCAATATGTTGGTTGACGTATTGACCGATGTATCAACTGAGATATCGGCCAAGTCAAGTTGACATTTCAACCGACTATCACCAGATATCTCGGTCGACATATCCGCTGACACTTGGCTGATATGCTGACCACTGATTGGGCAATTCCAGAAATATCCATACCAATACCACGGACGGCTTTTTGGATTTCCGAAGGGAAGGGAGAAGGTTCACGATTATGGAATTCTGAGGGCATGGGGAAGTATTTACGATTGGAAATCCGAAGGCATGGGGGGATAATTTTCACAGTTGGAATTTATGGAGTAGAAAGTGTAGAGTGAGTTCCTTGAAAATGCTATCGTTGTGGACTTTTATAGTTCGTAAATAAACCACGACGAATGACCGTGGAAGCAGAAGACAAGCATCGATAGATCAGATACATGTTTACGCTCATAACTTATAGCAGTCAGTAAAATGTGGGTTTCACATTTACCTTGATGAATTGCTTGTCACATTAATAAAATCTGAAAATATATCTTACTGCTTGCAAATTTCTTGTTACTCCTGTCCGATGAACAGTAAAAAACTCGCACTAGTCCCTCTCTTCCAAGGAACGCCTGCCAGATTATTAAGCATTGGTGTACAAATTCATGTAATGCATTCGTGTACAAATTCGTGTACACTACATGAAGCATCATGTAGTGTGGACTCCTGTCCGATGAACAGTAAAAAACTTGCACTAGTCCCTCTCTTCCAAGGAATGCCTGCCAGATTATTAAGCATTCGTGTACAAATTCGTGTACACTACATGAAGCATCGTGGAGTGTGCTCATTTCGTGCACACTACATGACATATAAATGGATGCAACAAGGAAAGATTGAAGACTCGATGGTATTTGCCGGCCAAAAGATTTTAACGGTCTGAATTTGAGCTATTTTGCTTTGTAAAGGTCAAAACAACGCAAGAAAACAAAGAGGAGTAAAACTACCGAAAGTGGTGTTTATTTTATTGCCAAATTCAGACTCAAAAAGGAGTTTGCACAACCTGACCACTGGCGGTTTTTTTCTTGTCGATGAAGAGTAAAGCTTGTCGTCTGGCTCCGCTAGATCACAGCCTTGAGGAAGCATAAATTCATGTTCTTTGTTCATAGAGACATTGCTACATGTAAGTCAAAAATGTACTTCCAAAAAAAATAACAAATTCTGAAGGGGAGGGGGGCTCATGATTATGAAATTCTGAGGGCATTGGGGGTAATGCATTTTGGAATTTCTGAAGGCAAGGGGGGGTTAAAACATGGAAGCCGTCCGTGGTTGGGTATGGATATTTTCTGGAATTGCCCATTGTCGGCGGAATATCAGTCGACTGCTGGTAGTATATCGTCAAAAGCTTAGACTGTCAGTGTCAGATGTATAAGTTATACGCATTTCCCACCCTTGTCAACCTTAAAAATTTCTGAAGGCTTCATGTTCGGATCATGTCCCACAAATTCAGTCTGCAACACAAGCTACAGTCACCAATACGCAAGTAGCAGTAAAGCCAATGATCGGCGGAATGTCAGTAGCCTATCAATCGACATGTCATGTCGACCAATACGTCGGTTGACATATCAGGCCAGTGTCGACCGATATGTCAGCTGATATATTGGTCCACATTCGGCCGATATATCGACCGATACATCGGTCAAGTGTCGGTCGATATGTCGACCGATCTCTTGGTTGAGGGTGCACAAAATACACATGATCCCACAATTTTTTGAGTACCCCACTACAGACTTGGTCTGCAGACTACTATACAGATCCCCTCTAGGGACCACCCCAAAATAGAATAAAAGGAAATACAGTAATCTATACATGGAAGATTCCACTCAGTTACATACAAGCAAAAATATCTTCAAATGAAAACAATACAATATAGTCATTATAAAAGTAATTTGGGGGGAGGCATCAAACTTTTCCCGTACATTTACAGCAGTTTTTGCTGTGTTTGTCCCCAAAGCAAGATGGCATCAGAAACTGTGAAAAGGTTTTATTCCAGCTTTTCAAGTGCTCTCCAAACTCTCAAATGGACCAATAATGTAATAGTCATCTGAGCCATGGTAGACATGAACCAATAGCAACAGAGATTGTGATTAAATAAAAAAGAGATTGGAAAATAGCTACAAGAATATACAACTTTTGTTTGAGATGATGAAATCAATATTCTCTTGTACATTGTATGCGTACAGTTGGTAAATTAAATAAACCCTACTCTGTTGTTACTTTTGTCAATGGCTTGTGTTGCTGCAGTTAACAAACCCCCATAAAAAAATACCTTCCTTACTTTTACATATAATATTATGGTAGGATGGCAGATAGATGAGGATAGATGTACATGTAAATGCATCTGCTTTGGGAGCATGCTCCCTTTAAATTTTCTTACATCATTATGTGTTAACTGCTTGAAATGTATAGTTTTTAGGCAGTTGGAAAACACTGAAGAGATGTTGTCTTGGTTTTACTAAACACTGATATAAATCTTATTGTATGTCTTCCAGAATGAGAGTTGAATAATGAGAACACTGAGTGGTCCATGGTTTCCATTGTCAACATGTAGCAGTTATCCCGGTAAGTTAACTGTTGAGTGATTAACAATTCTTTTAATCAAATGATCACCAAATAATCAAAAAGACAAATGTTCATCAAATGTTCAACAATTCATGTTGCAATTATTGCAACATGAATTGTTTGTAGGTTTTAATCGCAATGATTTTTGCTGTTTTATTTTCATGATGTTTAAAAACAAAATCTTGTAAATATTGTTGCTGCAAATATTTTTCCAGCAAATAGTATTCATCTCCTGAAAGTACATTTAATCGTTAACAGCAGTAATAAACAATTTGCTGAGAACTGTCTTCATTAATTACTGGAAGCATGCATTTTAGTGAGGACCTTAGATATTGAATTATACCTATTACACATTGTCAAATGAAAGAGCCTTCAATTGTTGATACAATTATATTGAAAAAATTGATCAGCCATTTGCACTGTCAACAATTTTGACAGTACCTTTCCCTGGTAGATTTCAAGGATCCTCAAGGATCTTCATGAGGATCTTTGTCAGGTTCTCCATTACGATCTTCAAAATCCTGGTCAAGATCTTTAATGATCCTCAAGGTTCTTCAAACTTTTGGCAGTACTTTTTGAAGTGTTTCTGCTAAATAGAGGTTCTTTTGAATCACATACTTAAAACAATTCATAGGTACACAGGGCATACTCAATGATCAATAGTTTGCAATGCATTATAGGGCGATTTCAAGCACAGTTTTATCACATCGATTTAGTGGCTGGGCTAGTTAGACACTAGCTCCAAAATTTTAGTGAACATGACGACTAAAATGGTTGCAGTTTGGAGAGTTTTATTATTATTTGTTTTTTTTTTGTTTTTATTTGGTTTTGGTCTTGTTTGATTTGATTAATGAAACTTCACATAATTTGATCAATTTAACCAGTTTTTTTACACTTTACCTCATATACTTGTCACTTTATGGAAATGTAGTATTTCAGAGTTATCAACCATTCACAAGAATGCCATTTGACCTTTTAAACAGTCTGATGAATA
>JAHPZR010011623.1:2500-10000 GCA_019787425.1 Platygyra sinensis
CATGGCCGTAAGTCATGCGATTAGTTACTCATGCCATCAGTCAGTCAGTTAGTTGGTCATTCATCCCGTCAGTCAGCCGGTCAGTCAGTCAGTCAGTCAGACATGTCATAAGTCAGTCAGTCAGTTGGTCAGTTGGCGAGTCAGTCAGTCAGTCAGTCAGTGAGGCAGGCAGGCAGTCAGTCAGTCAGTCAGTCAGTCATGCCATCACTCAGTATGTCCATCTGTCAGTCATTCCATCAGTCAGTCAGTCAGTCAGTCAGCCAGTCAGTCAGTCAGTCATGCCATCACTCAGTATGTCCATCTGTCAGTCATTCCATCAGTCAGTCAGTCAGTCAGTCAGTCAGTCAGCCAGTCAGTCAGTCAGCCAGTCAGTCAGTCAGTCAGTCAGTCAGTCAGTCAGTCATGTCACAAGTCAGTCAGTTGCTCGGTCAGTCAGTCAGTCGGTCACTCTGTCAGTCATGTCATCGTTCAGTCAGTTGGCCAGTCAGTAAGTGAGACAGTCAGTTAGTCAGTCAGTCAGTCAGTCAGTCGTGCGATTAGCTAGTTCGTCTGTCCATTCCTTCCATCAGAATCAATCAGTTCATTTGTTTGAATCACCACCCACAAGGTCACTAATGATTAACTTCTTCAGTTCAACGGAACACGACGTCGTAAGATAGATTCATGTTTTCAAAGGGTTTATGTAGCAGCTAGCAGATAACTGACTGATCCAAGAGGATTGTCAATACTGAAAGTTATTAACGTTAATCAATGCTTTCACTCTTTTTAAGTTGATACTACTATGATAGTATATGTACAAGAAACGGCGAGCTGTAGTGCAAAGCCACTGACTTCAGATCAGCAACAAATATACTGAAATTATACGCTTTACGTTTATCAACTCAGAACAGCGTCTTCATTTCTGAAACTTCCACCTCCATTCTTAAATCTAACATTGAAAGTTGGTGGACTTGAAGTTCTCTAATCTTCAAGAAGGCCAGTCAAACTTGCCGAAACGTCAATTAGCTCAATTTTAACTTCGGAAAGAATCTCGGAAAACAGAGAGCAATTTTACGTTCTAATTTCTGTTGTATAACTGGATTAAATGATTTATTTTGTAAACTATTTTGTAGAGTTTAGGATTAGTCTATGTAAAAACTGATAATTCTTAATTGCTTATTCTAGATCATCTCAATCGTGCTGTGAACAATCTGACCCAGGTTTCCTTTTTGTTACATACATACATCATTTATTTGATAAGGCTGAATTAAAGGCAGCACTAAGTTGTTACGTTAACGTAAAACAGATATGAAAGAACACTGACTTACCGTTAAATGCCATGTAACAGCTTATGATACGTATCCTCCAAATAAATCGGTAGTTGAAGTCATTCCTGGTGAAATTTGCGCAATTTTTTTTTTCATTAAAGTCTTTGGAAAGTTTTTCTTACCCTATTTATCCTAATTAGTCAAGACACCAAACCACAAGATCAGTTGGATGCCTACATTATTGACAGCAATATAAACAGCCAGGGGCAAAACTTTCAATACAGTAATTGACGTCTGCAATTTCAGTGATTATTACCTCTGGTTTGAATCTGCAAGGTGAATTGACTATATATGACGAGTTACGACACCCAATCATGTCTTCATTCCTGTTCCTTCACCCAAAGTAGACCTGAAACAAAGAAAAATATTTGAAACTTGAACCATCAAGACGGCTAAAAAAATTAAGGAAAGTTTGCTGTAAACTTACCACTAAAGTGAAAATCATTGAAATCAAAAGCTGGCTTCAGTTCGTTGTTTGAAATCCAACAACAAGGAAGAAAAAACAAACCGAAAAAAAAAGAGAAAAAAATCAGAGAACACAAGTATCAAAAATAATCAAAGTAGAAGAATAATAACACAAAACAAAATAAACCACGTAAATCAGTAATAGCGAAGATATTTGTTTACAAACATTGTTTTTGTTATTTAAATGCTGAAAACGTTAAACAAAAGGAGTCTTTGTTTCACTAGCCAATAGCTCTCTGGTTGGCATATTAATAACAATAGGTGACGTCACTGATATCTTTGCTATACTGAAATACGCGTTTACTAGACCTGATTACAAGATTTTTTAGAATCATTTCATGTTTAATCTCGAGATTTTTAAAGCTAAGATAACCATGAGATTGTATATCATTTACAAGGGATGCCGATTGAAAATCATCCCAGCTATGTATTTTTGAAAGAACAAAGAGTTTTCAGATTACTCAAAGAAGTAAATCAGTTTGTATCTCAACGGTATTTGATTCAGTTAGCGAGTAAATATTTTACCTCAACAGTGAAAACTGTGCACACACTGTTGGAGGTAGCAAACGTTTCGAAAACTACATAGTAACTGACTCAAAAGTGGTTTCTGGAGTTCTACCAACCTGATAAATATAATGCCAAAGGCGTAGTAGCTACATTGAAGCTCGACTGAACCTCCAAGCCGACGTGTACCTTATCTTCACGTCAAATAGATTGTTGTTTTAGTCCAATAATCGTTATTTGGCCATGAAGCATATATCTCTGTTTGTAGTAACATCATAACCGTCACTTTAGCAAGCTTAGTTTTTCTTTTTTTTTCTTGTAGAAACGTGGACAGAACAAGATGCAACGAAGGAGTTGGCGAATAATCGAACATGAGATGAATAATAATGAGCCTCAGCACGTGCACTCTTAAATTAGCAATGGAAATTATTGATCGAGAGTAGTTTAGCGCCGACACATTCCGAAAGTTTGTTGTTAATGAAAAGGCTGGTTGCCGTGATGATCATAAAAAAATGTTTTTATGAGGTTATTGCTGGTTTTCAATGTCACGCCATATCAATATAAAAGTCAAAACCGCTCAATAGATAAAGTCCAGAATTTGGGAAAAGAAAGAAGGTAAACATGCAATGACTCTCGCCAAGATCCAGGTCAAAGCATTTTGTTTTTGAACGAGATTTGCGGAGAAATTTTTTACTCAAATTTATAGAGATTTGTATGGAGACACCATGCTGGAGCTCATCCGGATGGGCACCAACATGGCGGCGGAAACCAACAGAAACATTTGTCGCTGAGTTTGCTACAAAAGCGTATATGTATCTCTCGAGGGCTCAAAAATTCTTTTAATAATATATGAACTGTTCAGATAGCCAAATTCCCCAAAATAATTCACTCTTTTAATCAACATGACAGCTCTGTTGGCCGTCATGTAAATGCAACGTCACGCAAAAGCTTAGAAATTCAAGCGTGGTCTCCTGGCGTGGTCTATCACAAAACCAAGAGACCATTCGGAGCGAAATTTGTATGAATAGATTAGTACTTTTCAACTGCTCTTATACAAATTGTTGTTTTAGGAAAAATTTGTAAAGCGCCTCTGACAAGTATTGGATGTGAGCGCTATAGAAATGAAGTATTATTATATTATTATTATTATTATTATTATTATTATTATTATTATTATTATTATTATTATTATTATTATTATTATTAGTACCAGCAGCGAGTGTTAGATGTAGAAATGGGTTCGTTTACGCCTTTAGTGTTTGGAACCAATGGCGGAATGGGAAACGAGTGTCAGCGGTTCTTAAAGCATCTCGCAGACAAGATAGCTCAGAAAGATACCGATCCTTATCATATTGTAATCTCTTGGCTCAGGACACAGATTTCGTTTGAACTTTTAAGATCGGTACATGCATGCGTTAGAGGTTCGCGAACGCCGTTTCGTAGCAAGATAGAGCAATCATTAAACTGTAAAATAAATGTAGTTAGTGCGGATATCTGAAATACGCGTTATATATGCTTTTATACTTAGTGCTTTTAATGGACACTGGTTTAGCCGTCATTAGTATAATTCGATTGTATGTTTTTAATATCTCTGGATCATGGAATTCGTAATTTTATAGCATTTTGAACTTTTATTATCAATTATACCCTACTCTGTTCTTTTAGCCTTTTTAATCTTGTAAGTAATTATTGTGAAATTTCAATCAAGTTTTATTTTTATTATTATTATTATTATTATTATTATTATTATTATTATTATTATTATTATTATTATTACCATTACTATAATTATGAAAAAGAAATTTTAGGAGGATAAATAGTTTTGTAGTTTGAATGTTAGCGACGTCATGTGAGAACCCCCAATAGCAAAGAAGATATATCAAAGCAAACGAAGGTCGTTACTCTCGGAAGTTTATGGTAGGCTCCTCAGTTCGAACTTATTTTTATATAGAAAAAACACTTTTTGGGTTTGTGCTATTTCTAAATTAGTAAATGTATAATGGATGATCAACTGAATAATATGAAGAGCAAAGTCTTATCTTGGTTCTAGATTTGTAGCCGGTGAACAAAAAGATAGCAAAGAGAAGGAAGTGTCATATCATCATTCAAATTAACAACAACAACAACAACAACAACAAATTTTATACATTTGCCCTTAGCCGCGTGGAAATTAGAGCGAGAGCAAAAGTTCAACGAAGAAGGGGGTGGTGGGGCGATCTCGCTCCACTAGCCTCTACATTTTCGAATTTTTCGCAACAATATATAGCCCTCTTCAAGGATTGCTTTCCTCATCTGCATTGCCAGGAGCCCATCACCTGGCATTGCCTCGCATCCACCGTTAGATTACATTGTAATGCAAGTGAAAAAAAAACCGTGAGAAGGCCTATTAATTATTTACACGCGACCAAAATGAGGAAAAGCTCTTTGTGATTCAGAATTGCCTGCTTGGTGACAAAAAAAATTCGCTCCCCCCCCCAAAATAGCCAACCCGGCTACCCCCGCAAAAAAATCTGGGTCCGTCCCTTAATTGTAGTATAGGGATTGGTAAAGACTGTTTGCAGCCCTCTGTTTTCTCATGTTCTTATTTGATCGTTGAAAGCGCGGATAGAATCGCGAGAGCCCCTCTCCCCTCCCCCCCCCCCCCCGCCCCCCACCTCTGGTAGCCTCCTACGTAGACATTCTTTAGGCTCGTCACGCAATCTTCCAGCTCCCCAAACGGCGCTTGTAGTGCAGGAAGATTGCTTGACAAACGCAAAACATTTCTGCTTGGGAAAGGAACGTTTTTTCTTGGGGGAGGGCTGGAGAATTTTGGTATTTTTTTCCAAAAAAGTGTTGGCTCTCCCTTGCATGTTAATAATAAAAAAAAAGCTCCTGACCCCCTACCTTAATGTGACTGACAAAAGGTGCGACCCTCCCCTCACCGTAGAAACCTCAGAATATTTCCCTTGTGAACGCAAAATGTTTGAATATATAGAGGATATTACACGGTGGCGCGAAGATATGAATTTTATTTTCGAGTGGCAAAACAATATTTTACGAACGAGCGCAGCGAGTGAGTAAAATATTGTTTTTGCCACGAGAAAATAAAATTCATATCTTCAAGCCGCCGTGTAATGTTCTTTTTATTATATAGACATGCTGATGACGGCGTTTTTGATGATTTTCCGAAGATTTCCGACCACCTTCCGAAGATTTCCGAAGATTTTGCAAAATTGTTCCGAAGGCCAGAACGAACGTTCCCGAAGATTTTCCGAAGATTTTCCGAAGATTCCCGAAGATTGCCGATGACTTTCGAGGAAGACCCGAAGATGTTTCGATCATACACCAACGAATTTAAGTATAATTTAAGAGACAAACAAAAGCAAAAGGCGGGAATCGTGACGTCATTGAACGATATGACACTCACAAAGGTGACATACGGAAAATACGCCACTCGGGTCCCGGATGAAGTGGCATATGGAATCTACGAGTGGTTTAGTTCCCAGTAAAACACTCCTGTCTATATAATAAATATGATTATCACGGGGGGTGACAACTCTAACAAACGCTGTTTGAGCAATACTAGGTCTTAAATTAAGTCGTCCCGGAAATTTGGATCATCCTCCCGAATTTTTGGGAACTTCAAATAAAATTTCCTTCGATGTCCCGATTTTTTTTCTGCTATGTCCTGGAATTATAGCGCGTTTCCCGGAAAAATTTCCAAGTGTCCCGATTCCCGCAGAAATCTCCAGATTCCCGGAACAATTTTGGCTTTGTCCCGAAACAGCGTTTGTTAGAGTTGTCACCCCCCGTATTATCAGCCTCGAGCTCAAATAAAACAGATGTTTCAAGAGGGTAAGTTCAAAGCAGGGGATAAAAAGGCAATCAAATATGTGTTTTCTGAAAAATACGTTGTTTGGGAAAAGCTTGTTTCAGATTATATTGAGCATCTAACTGACATTGAAACAGCGAGAAAAGATAAGCGGCGAACAGATAATGACAGGAAGCGTGCTGAAAGAAAGCAACAAGAATACAATGACACTAACTGGGAAGATCTCTATCACAGAAACCAGTTGTCATCAATTAGAGTAGGTGAACTTGAACTTTATATTAATCACCACAATATGGCATTTAAAGGAAAGAAAGATGAGAAAGTGAGGGTGGTGAAGGCACATATTGGCCGTAAGATTTTGACTTCTATTGTGCAGGACAGTCAGAACAACATTCAGCCAGCCTCCGTGACTCAAATTCAGCGTCTAAAGGGTAGAGCGCATTGTTAGATCTACATTGTAGCAGTAACTCTTCAGAACTAAATGACTTGGGAGATCAGGCACCGGTAGTCAATAGGAGCAAAAAGCTGAAGAAACGATACTCGAGACTAGTACGTCTCGATACTGATGGAAAAGGACAAGAGTCCTCCGAGACAACTATGTGCCATGGCATAATATACATGTAGAAATGTAACCTAGAACATATAATATGACACCAAATTAAATCAAAGTAGGCAAACAGAAAAACTTAATCTGTAAGAAAAATGGAAAGCAATGTCACAAAAATCCTTATCAAAAAAATCTGGAAAAGTTGTGCGACCCTCCCCTTGAATAGCTTACAAAGAAGTATGACTCCCCTTTTGGTGCTCACTTTCAGTGATGACCCTCCCCTCTGAGGCCCCAGCCCTCCCCCCCCTCCCCCCCCCCACTCCCTCTAAGAAAAACGTACCTTCCTTTAGGAGGCTGTACTTCCGCCTGCTTCGCACTTGCTTGCGTATTAAAATAGAGAGGTTGTGAACAGTCTAGCTTGGTATCGTGTGGCCGGCCTGAAGCGAGAACAATGCTACTGCGTTGCACTTGGAAGCGTATCTTTGGCAGAAGCCTTTTAGGGGTGGAAAACATATCGCCCTTGGTCTTGCAACGAACCTTTCTCACTGGTCCAGTCAATTCTACAGATTCTAGTGGCGATGAAGTTAAAAGCAGCCTGCAAGTGCTCACGGAAGACCAGAAAAAAGAGGTGAGTGACGTCCTTTACCCTTCATCACAGGAATGTATTCGCTTAATTCAGAATCACCTGTTCTGACGCTTGTGTTCTCACAGCTTTGGTTTATTAAGGCTTTACAAAGTTATCAGACCATTTTGTTAGGTCCCAACTTGGATTCGTATTAAATCCTGATCACAGTCACGCAATAGGACATTCCATCACAGGACAAGATGATTTATTTAACTCAGCTCGGTTTTACAAGATATGTAGG
>JAHPZR010011630.1:7500-15000 GCA_019787425.1 Platygyra sinensis
GCTGCATAGAGCCCTGCATCCACCTTGTGCCTCTGTGTACTTCAGAAGAAATTTCTTGTACTATTATTTTCAATTCTTGTTGTTATGGCAATCGTAATTGGTAACTTGTTACTTTTTTAGATTGTATACAAAGAGGTGGAAGTAAAGCCGCCTCTGCTCAGAGGAGAGATGATGCCTCCTGGGGGATTTACAGTACAGAGTAAATGTAAGAGCAGTCAATCTGAAATTAATGTTCTTAATAAACTTGCCACAGATTTCATGAGGTGAGCTGGGGAGGCAGCCAGAAGCAAGAATTGGCATCTTTGGTCTGTGCTCAAGCTTTCTATTTAATATGAAGTGATAGTTGAGGAGGCCTTTCTTTGCTTTAATTTTACAATACCATACGAAAACCACTGTACCCACAGACAGTCATTTTGTCGATAGCGAGATAAAGAAAATTCGCGGGTTGTGCAAAACATTTCTTTTCATTCCTGAGGCTTAAAATAGCATGATGTTTAGTTTTCTTAGCCAACACTATGTAACGCCTTGAAAGCTTCCCCTGATTGAGCAGCTCCAGGTTTTGTTTCCCCTCGTCTGTCAGTGTTCTACGAGATGGGAAACATTGAGGGTCTAGGGAAAACAATACTTACTGTTACTCGTGGGGCCAGTCAATGAGTGTTTTCCTGTACCTTCCTACTCAAAAACAGAACAAACTGATAAAAGATATTTGCTCGCCTCCAGCCAGAACACAAAATTTGCCGCAGTTTTAATTTGCGCGAGCTGATCACGTACGGGTTGTTGTTTCCCTTGGGAGTTAGTAGTTTATAACCCATTGCCGGATTTTATACCGTGAGGGCCTGGGTATGAGTCCGTGTGTTATGGGATTAACAACACAAGACCCATATATTCTAAAAGAGCACACCGAGCTTTACAAAATCCTCAAGTTTTGTGTCAGTTGGGCCAATATTGAACAAGATACAGTCATTCAAAAACTTAAAAATTTACTAACAAATGTCTGGATTGCCGGACACTTGTCCAGAAATCCAGACATTTGTTAGCAAATTTTAGAGTTTTTGAATGGCTGTATCTTATTCAATATTGGCCCAATTAACATGAAACTTGAGGATTTTGTAAAGCTCGTTGTGCTCTTTCTTAATATATAGGTCTTGTGTTGTTAATCCCATAATACACGGACTCACACCCAGGCTCTCACGGTATGAAATCCGGCAATGCCACATTCTCTTTCAATAGGCCTTATCACGGTTTTCGACGGCATATTGACGGGTAGGCAAAGCGGTCAGAAATTACAGTGTTTGTATGAGAATCCGATGGTAAATGATGTTTTCCAACTTGAATTTTACGCAATTTATGAATCGCAACGTTAAAATACTAGATAGAAGATTGTATTCACCAAGTTTGAATACATACACTTATTTAATCTCGGATTTACAGAGTAGCTGGACTTAGCTAATATCTCCGAGGAAAAGTAAAATATAAAAATACAGGCAGAAATTATAAAACTACAATAAATAGCTACGTACTTAGGATGTAGCTTGGCTAGAAGACATCCAGTATTTTTTTTTCTAATTTTCCATACATTTGTCTGTAAATATGGCTGGGTAGACAAACGTCTAGACGCGGTTCGCGGGAAAAAAATTACAGACAAATGTATGGAAAATTAGAAATTAATAGAGCGCGTTCTAGCCAGGCTACATCCTTCAGAACTTGCTCAGTATTTTAACGTTGCGATTCATAAATTGCGTAAAATTCAATTATGCAAAAACCTTATTTGCCATCGGATTCCCATACAAACACTGTAATTTCTGACCGCTTTGCGTACTCGTCAAGATAAGGCCTATCGAAAACCGTATTTGAGTTCCAAGTAAAACAATCCGAGTTGTAATACTGAAGTTCGTAACTCTATTTGTTTTTCTCTATACCTTTAGATGAGGTGCAACCAGTCCCAGTTCAGGTTCCTTATGTTAAACCAGACCCAGAAAGAGCCAACCCTAAAATAGGAGTTGGGCAAGTTGCCTTCAGTCGAGACAACAGATATCTGGCCACTAAAAATGGTAAGTTTTGCGAAGCAAATGGCGGGAACCCATGGTTTTTGTGCCAAGCCAAAAGGTATGGAGTTCCTTCCCCGGTTCCCCTTTCTCTGGAAAAGCATGGGAAATAGAAGAAGGAAGAAATAGAGAATTCACTGTAAGCCTCTAGGTTTTCCGATTGTTGTCTTGTCTTTCTACAGGGTTCGTATGGGTCCTGGAGAACCTGGAAAGTCCTGGAATTTTATTATCGCATTTTCCAAGACTGAAAAGGCCTGGAAAAAGACCACTGGTCCTGGGAAGTTCTGGAAATATGTTAGACTCGACTAAAAAATATGAAGTGTATGGAAGGCGCTAAGGAGAATTAACATTGAGATCTTGAGAGTGTAGGAGTTAATGTGAATTTTAGAGCCCTTGAAAAATTAATCTGAGTCCTGGAAAAGTCCTGGAAATTTGTTTCTGAAAAAGCGGGAAAAAACCCTGTTTCTAGGCTCGTTTACTGGCCGCTGTTTGTGAAAGAAACCTGCGCTCTTCCCTTCTTTTCAGAAAGGGACGTTGCCTTGTTTCTAGTTCGCGATGTTTCTTCTTGGTCAAGCGAAATCAATTGACCGTGAAGGCCTGGGAGAAAGCTGTACAGGAACTAGGCAACGGACTCGAGAGCGCGCCGGAAATCGACCCTACTTGATTTTTACAATTGTTCAGTGTTTTAGACTTTGGTATCTTTTCGTGGCTTTTGCTTGCAGACAGTATGCCGAATGCTGTTTGGTTGTGGGAAGTTTCCAAGTTATGCCTGACAGCAATGCTACTACAGTCCAGTCCTGTCAGAGGTCGGTGCTGATTGCTTTTGATGTGTCAGTCTGTCCTTTCAGAGGTGTTAAACACGGAACGTCTCCAAATGATTTTACTCCAAAAAACGTGTTCTTTTACAGCTGTTTTGAAAGCAGTAGTAGCGATTTATAAAATGTTTTTTAAGCTAGTTTCAGAACCTACTAAAATCTGGTTTATTTCAATCTCTTTATGTCGTAGCTTTCCATTGGGACCCTAAACAGCCACGTCTTGCAATTTGTACGGCGAATAGCAAGCTTTACATGTGGTCCCCTGCGGGCTGTGTCTCAGTAGTTGTACCCACAGAAGGTAAGAATATTCTTTGTTTTTTTTGTGTGTGTGTTTGGTGTTATACTTTTTCAATCAAATCTTAACGGTGTTTCTATTAACAAGAACCTGATGTAACTGGTTTCCTCGCCCCCAGTCTGTCGTTCTTCCTTCTTGGACTGGGCGCGGCGTCGTAGCGAATGAAATATGGGTTGAGTAACAGCACACAAATGTCGTGTGTTCTCCTATTTGGACCTTTTCAGCCCCTGCCCCCTCCCATCACCCCTTGTCCCAAACTCTTTGACCCTACTCCCCATAGCGTTTTATTTGTGTTGTCATCTTCCTTGTCTCGCATTTAATGATTTTAATACCAAACACTGTGTGGCTTCGTTTCAGTAATGTTCCAAATCACGTCTCTGCAGTTCCACCCTGATGGCAACATTCTCATGCTGCTGGGAAAAGACCATATGTGTCTTTGTTTCCTGACAGACCCAAGGACATAACGTTTAGTTTTGCAGCGATTCCTTGTGGTACGGTAACGCAAACGTTCTGCAAAATGAATTAGTTCTGCAAGATGAATAAGTTCTGAAAAGTGAACCATGCAATGCCGGAGAACCTTCAAATAGCTGGCCACCATTTATCTCTGTAATATGTTACAAAGTGTATGACACTTCACTTTACATGCAATTGTGGTGGCCTGCCCTAAACACTAAAACTGACTATCAGTGCAGTCTCTTCTTAACAAGCATGTACATTTAATTTAACCACGTAACCACAACGTTGGAAAGTTGCGTTGTACCAGTACTTCAGTACCATTTTGCGCTGTGTGTATGGAGGATTGTAGACTAGTGGTAATTTAAGGACGTTCGCGACCATTGCTACTGCGCGTCTCTAGTGCGCACCGCTATTCATGGTCACGCGCGTGCCACGTCATTTTCAAGCGCGCGCACCGAGTCGAAAACTCAACAAAATTAGAGCTGAGTGACCTTTGCGTTAACTTTGTGTGCGAATTGTGTTCGATGCTCGGTGACCCCCACTTTTTTTTCGGCAGATCACTTCCTTTTCTGATCCTTTCCATTACACTAAAAAAAAACGAAAAAAATCTGTACGTGGGGAAGTTGTAATTATTTCTCATACACTATTCAAACAGGGTCGAATTGGTACGTGCATGCAGGTGTGCGTAACTTAGAACTTGTATTTTTTTTAAAGCTAATTCTAGCTGATTTAATGACATATGTAGCAAAGATCTACCAAATAGGCCTATATATACTGTGTTAAACACACATAACTTAGATATGATTCTTCAACTTAAATATATGCCGATAGTAATGAATCCGAGCCAGAATCGCTTCAGTGGGCTGGAAATCCTAGAAATGCTATGATCTGTGATGCGCCTTATCTTCAAAACGAGTTCGGTGACACCCGATTTTTTTTACGTTTTTCATCTAATCTTACCATTTTTCACCTGCAGTCAAAGTTTTAAAAAAATCTGTGCCGTGGCGAAGTTTTTGGGCGCGAACGTCCTTGAGGTGATTTACTAGTTTTGCATTGCCGCATTGCTGCTGCGCCACGATTTTTGCGTCATTAACGCGCGTAAATGAGGGCTTGTGCGTACAAAACGTAAGAGATTTCCCTCAAACTAAGCTCGATAGCGAGATAAATGCTCGTTTTCTCTTAAGCGAGCACCGTGACCCCCATTTTTTATTTTATAAATTCAATGAGAACAATATCCTCAATAACTGAGAAAAAAAAATTGGCAGAAATCTATGCCTATCTTTTTGGCAAATGAAATAAATGCTACAGATAGAGACGTAAGGAGCCCAACAGAGCAAGTCCAAATTATGTTTCCTTTAATGGATAAAACTATTCAATAATAATGCAGGGTATTTGAAGCCATTTCTTTCTGGGACGTAGATGAATAAACGATCCAAGAAAGTCGAACTCTGTGTGATATTAGACGCCGCATTGGAAAATAATCGCGCTTATTTGTTGCACACGGAGATCAGCAAAAGTCACCTTAATAACCGTATTTGTCAGCATTGTGGAGTGAAAACAAGCACGGTGACCCCCTATTTTTATTACGTTTTTAATATCCCCTACTCTTGTAACATCATCATACCAGGTTTCATCGGAAATCTATGGTGGGTTCTTTTACCAGGGAATTACCTTTAATCTCTAGAAAACAAATGGTATCCCGCTGTACTCGATCAAATATACGTAAGAATGATATTGACGTTAAAATACGCATTTGCCAAGAACCTTCAACCCCTCAACAAATCGAAACAAAAGCGAAGAACAATTGATCATGACTAACAGGATTTTTCTTTCCTTTTGTTTTGTATTTTTCTTTTTTACGGTCTTTTGTGCCACTTAGGGCCGCTAGGATTAAGAATGAGTATGTGAAATGTTTCACTTCTGTTTTAATATGAAGAAAAATAGTTTTATCAATAAGAGGGTAACCAATCGAATATATAAAATTGTTCAGAGGCGACTAAGTGAGTTACGATGGCTTTTGCTATATTTATTTTCATAGGCCTCTCACCGTAAGTTAGGAGAAAATTGACTATAAGCATATGTTTTTTATATATATTCGTCTAAATAGCCACATGGTGGTACAGTGCCAATTCTTCTCACGCCGTCATTCTCACTGTAGGTATCTGAGACATACGAACACAATAAACGAATTTTGAGATTAAAGGGGGTGAAAACGGCTTAATAAGCGAACTTTGTATAATTTACTTGTTCTAGAAACAATGTCTGAACTGCATCTGCTTCAAGTATTTGAAAACAACACTTGGATTGTGTATTCTTATTTACAAATTTTGACGGTAGATGCAAGCTGCACTTCGCGCTAACTTCTTTGATTTCATTAACCGTCAACCTGACTTCGTTGTTTAAAATATTAAAACACGAGGACAAATGATAAAGTTAGTCTCCTGTTTTTATTATTTTTTTAAAATGTACAGAGTAAACATAAAAATTATCTCGTTTCTCGTCTGTCTTTTCAGCTAACATAGACTCCATTTATTCATTATGCTTAGCTATGATATGCTATTAAAAAAGGAAATAAATAATGCCTTATTATATTCAGGTATGGCGTAAAAGAAATTTCCATCAAACAAACGTCAAGTTCGTCTTGCTTTCGACGCATTTTGATCCCTGTTAAGAAGTAACACTACTTATTTCATGCTTTTGCCTGTGATCGTCCATCCTCTAGAAGTGTAACGTGTTCACCTTTTACATACTTTTTTCTTATAGTTTCTGAAAACGGAACCAAAGGGGATTTTAATTTTGTCGTAAAATGTTGCTGTTAGGGTGAGTCTTTCTTGGACAACTCATCATTTACTGCGTTAATACTTGTGTGGCTCTTTTCTTCTTTCCAAAGAAGTCTTTCATCAGAAAAAGCTGTAGGGTGTATGGTTTCTCTGAAATCATTAGCAAAAACTAACAATTAGTATACGATCAACAGTCCTAAAAAATTTGGTCATGGCTATTAGGGACCATTCCTTACCTGAACTAGAAACTTTGATAGATAGAATTAACGTTGTCACGTCGAAATTTGACTAAAGATGCCTTTAAGAAATGGATCAACGCCACCGTCTGAAAAAGAAAGATCCGAAATTAGTCTGAATTCATTTGCTTCAAAAACCTAAATCACTGCACGATCTGTTTCAGACGGCGGAGTATGACCCGGACAGCCTCAGGCGTGCACCCGAAGTTCATACCGCACAGGGTGTTATGAGCTTTAGCAGTTACATAGAATTATACTTTAATAGCATCCGGTCTGTTTCCATGAAATGTGGAGCTAGAGTAACTCCAAAACGTTTCATACCGTGAACTCAACGATGTCTAGACATTTGTTTGAAATTTAGTGGAAATCCATGCTTTGAATTTGGCTATGTTACGCTGCTTCGTCATTAAGTTTGAACTAATCATTTCTTACTTGGGACGTTGACAGCACTTCGCTTATCTTCCTGGTCTTCGTGTTTAACTTTGCTCATCTCGTTTACGGTCTTTACCTTCTCTGCAGCTGGCGAATGGCCGTACTCTTCAAATTAGAAAAAAAGTATTTATCATTAATATCTAATATATTTAAAAAGAATTGTAAATGCTAACCTTGGGTCTAAAAAGGCTTCTATGACCTCCCTCTGCCTCCTTCCCTTCATTCAGTAAAACATTTTGCAACATCAGCTTCAAGAAATCCTTGATACCGAATATTTGTCAAGTGAGAACTTCGCCACAATATATGTTTCGTTTCTTAGCAACGTCCCTGCTGACTAAACCCAAAGGCTCAAGAAATTTTATAAAACGGGCTTCCAATGAAAATGGATTTACTTACCCTACAATTCACGTTATGTTCTTTACTTACCAGCTATTTGAAGGG
>JAHPZR010011631.1:0-12500 GCA_019787425.1 Platygyra sinensis
CTTAACAACAAAAGCAATTTGCTCAAAGCGCATGCGTGCGATACCACACTCTTATCTTAACGGGCAATGGCAGTTATATTTCAGGTAATATCAGTTCTCCCTTTTAGTGCAAAGAACGCTTTTGTGACAGCGTATCTTTTGGAATCATCCCTAGCTCGATTCAAAAGTGTCGTGTGCTGTTTTCAAACTATTTCGTGTTTGCTAAGCTTTAAACAGGGAAACGAATCGGATCTCCTCAGCCGCTTGTTCATTTTCTCCCCTATTATAGTGGAACCTCGATTTAACGAACCTCCATATAACGTATGATATTCTATGTCCCAACCAAAATTACAGTAAAATGTATGGAATAGAACCTCGATATAACGCATTCTTTGATGTAACGAACATAATCCAGAAGCGTAAACGTAAAATCTACCTCGATATAACGAATTACAGCGGTCTCAACACGCAACAGAAGATAAACGTTAACTGCTGGTGGTTTCTGTTTTCTAGCATCTACCATTGTTTGTTTAAGTTTTGTCATGCACGGAACGCAACTCACGTGTTGAGAAACTGAAGAAACTGTTGATTATCATTAACATAGTTATATTTGGACTGTAAATGATTTTGGCAAAGGTACAGACATTAAACCAAAAACATTTAAATCTTGGAAATCCAGAAATGTTGGGTAGTGCAACATAACAATACTAAATCCCGTTTCCTTCTTTACAAAGACAATTTCCTGTATAACCTCTATGTTGCAAAAACATTTAAATCACTACTCTGAAAGTGTCGTTCTTCTGCATATGCCGGCAGAAAACAAAAAATGCGCGTCTGCTCAAAAGTGAAAATAACTGATACTGAAAGCCAACATGCTTCAGTAATAGATCTTAATAATTGCGTCTCAAAACGGAGCAGTTCTGGGTGACGAAAATTGCATTGAATTACAAAAATAATAATAATGATAATAATAATAATAATAATAATAATAATATCAGCTAATAATAATAACTTTATTTAAGTGTCGAGTGTATTTTGCACTGTAGTGCTAATTGGGGACACTGTAAATGAGTAACTAAATACTGCAAATTGAACATAAACATTAAGAATCCCAACTGGTGGGAGGCTGACCAGTTCGCTATTTACAAAACGCGGTCGAGGAGTTGAACTCGGGACTACCGAGAACAAATCCAGATAGCAATAGGGTGGAGGATTTGAACCGGGGACCTCCAGATTTCAAATCCAGCGCCCTAAACCACTCGGCCACGCTGTCTCCCTGTAATGATAATTATGTCGCGTGACAGAAGTCACCTGTGTTACAAGTCAATCATTACCTGTGACCTCGATAGAACGAACATTTTGGCCGGTCGTTTCCCCTCAAATTCGTTATATCGATGTTTTCGAAAAAACGAACCCTCCATTTAACGAGCAAATTTGGCCGGTCCCCAGCGACTTCGTTGAACCGAGGTTTCACTGTAAAGAGAACAAAAAGTTCACAAATGTATTCAACCGAAACATTTCCGAGTTAGCGGCATTAATTTTAAAATTCGTAATGTCGTGACAAAAGAAACTTCTCAAATATTGCTGTAGACATTGTGGCACTTTTGGAAACCGCAAATAAATTTAGTCAGTCTTTGAGGGGACTCATTCACCGATGTAGGATATAACATCGGTCAAGTTGAAACGCTTCTCGGTTGTATTAATCGATATCATTGTGTATTTTGAACTGGTTTACTGTAGGAGCCCATCACTTGGAGCCTGCAACTACCCCGTATTTCGGTCAAGGCGTTTTTACACACCGATCTATTTTTAGTTTGAATTTATCTCGAATTCAGATCGAAACAGGAACCTCAGTGACCAATTACAATCACAAGCACGGACTAATATTAACATGTCGACAAGATGTCGACATGTTCACATGAGGCCGCATTATTTTATCCTCACCGAAGCGTGCTCATGTAGACTGGAACTGGCCTAAAAATGGACTGGTCTGTAAAATGCCGTTGCATTGGCTTATCATGAAAGTTTCAGGCTCCCAGTGATGGGCTCCTGTGTAATGTTAACACCAACGGTAGCAACCTAATAAGAACGTGTTATTCCGAGACATGACGTAACTATTTGACAATGAAACTAGTATTGGTTTATCGTAATTACTAAAACCCGGAACGACCCACAACGATCCACAACGACCCACAACGATCCACAACGATCCCACAGCGATCCACAACGATCCACAACGATCCACAACGACCCACAACGACCCACAACGATCCCACAACGATCCACAACGATCCACAACGATCCCACAACGACCCACAACGACCCACAAGAAGACTAATACCAAACTTAACGTTTGAATTTAAAAAAAAAAACAATTGAAAAGCATACTGAATAGCAAACATAACGACTCACAACTACCCAGAATACCTTTGATAGTCCGGTAACACATTGACATTCCTAAGGTTGTATTTATTGTCAAAAATAGGACGAAATGCTTTTCGCGAGAAAAAATCTCCTTTCAGAGACACATTTATAAGTCCGATCGATGTCTCTTCGGCCGGCCATCGAATAAAGATATGTATAAGTCACATGAAAAGTTTCATCAGCTTTGTTCTCCGTAAACACCCATCTACATTCGTGCCGCGACGCGCTATACTTTCTTGCCGATTTCTGCGCTAGCGAAACGAACTGTAGTCTCCTTCGCAGCCGCTCGGGCCGGAGTCACGCAACGCTCCCCGTCCCAGGAGAGTAGTAGTAGTAGTAGTTGTAAATCTGAAAGACGTTCTCTGGTTAAAAAATTGATTAAAAATTATAAGCTTTCGGCTATCTATCTATAGCCTTTAACGAATGAAATATAAAAAGCGCGAATTAAAATATATACGAAAAGGGGTGTAAAAAATTCGATGCGGGTGAGAACTAGAATATGAATAAGAATGATCTAGAAAAAATTACAATAAAATAGAGTATTGTCTCGGTAACGGTTTAGAATTATTGTCCGCGTTAACAGTTTTAGCGGTATGCCAGGATTCCAAGGTTTTTCTAACACGGTAGTTGCCTTTGTCAATTACGCATGCATTATTGAAGTCAATAGAGTGGTCATTCTTCCATGCATGGCTGGCAATGTTTGACCCTTTCGCGAAATTTTTTAGGTTTCTTTGATGTTCTTTTTTCCGCGTTGAAAAGCATCTTCCAGTTTCGCCAATGTAACTCCACGGACAGTCCGAGCACGGAATTTTGTAGACAACATTGCATTGTTGGTCCACGGGCTGTCTTGTTTTTGGGGATGGGAATTCTTGCTGAAGGGTTTTAAGAGGTTTGGTGACGACTCGAATTTCTTGTTTGCGTAATAATCTCATGAGGGGCTCTGTCAAGCCGCTAATGTATGGAAGGCACGCAAATCCATGGGGTGTATTCTGTGGGTCAGCCCAACTAAAGAACATTGCTACCAATTCTTCTGGTGATGGTACAGTTGGTGATGGTGGCTTCTTTCTATTTTTGGAAATATGAGAGATGACTGAGGACGGGTAGCCATTGGCTTTTAGTGCAACTGTGACATAGTTGGTCTCGCGTGATTTTCCTTCGTTAGTGCTTGGGAGATTAGACGCACGGAATAGCAAGGTAGAGGCCGTGCTGATTTTGTGTTTTCTCTCATGATGTGAGGAGAAGTCTAGATATCTATCAGTGTGGGTTGGTTTTCGATAAACATCGATGACAGCAACACCATTTTTTCTTGACACTAAGGTGTCAAGGAAGGCAATTTGTCCATTGTTCTCTTCTTCAATGGTAAATGTGATCTTAGGGTCGACAGCGTTTAAGGTGTCGTGGAAGGAATGGACAGCAGCTTTCTTGATGACAACAAAGCTGTCGTCAACATATCGTTTCCAAATCCTTGGCGGAACAATGGCGGAGCTGATGGCTGACTCTTCTATCACTTCCATACAGAGGTTAGCGACAATAGGGCTAACAGGGCTGCCCATGGCACAACCATGAATCTGCTTGTATGTGCGATTATTGTAGACGAAATAGTTGTTTGAAAGAGTGAAGTCAAGAAGAGAGATGATGTCATCGGTAGAGAAGTTTGTTCTGGTCTGTAGTGTGTTATCACAGTTCAGTTTATTGCGGATGCTGAACTGTGATAACACACTACAGACCAGAACAAACCTCTCTACCGATGACATCATCTCTCTTCTTGACTTCACTCTTTCAAACAACTATTTCGTCTACAATAATCGCACATACAAGCAGATTCATGGTTGTGCCATGGGCAGCCCTGTTAGCCCTATTGTCGCTAACCTCTGTATGGAAGTGATAGAAGAGTCAGCCATCAGCTCCGCCATTGTTCCGCCAAGGATTTGGAAACGATATGTTGACGACAGCTTTGTTGTCATCAAGAAAGCTGCTGTCCATTCCTTCCACGACACCTTAAACGCTGTCGACCCTAAGATCACATTTACCATTGATGAAGAGAACAATGGACAAATTGCCTTCCTTGACACCTTAGTGTCAAGAAAAAATGGTGTTGCTGTCATCGATGTTTATCGAAAACCAACCCACACTGATAGATATCTAGACTTCTCCTCACATCATGAGAGAAAACACAAAATCAGCACGGCCTCTACCTTGCTATTCCGTGCGTCTAATCTCCCAAGCACTAACGAAGGAAAATCACGCGAGACCAACTATGTCACAGTTGCACTAAAAGCCAATGGCTACCCGTCCTCAGTCATCTCTCATATTTCCAAAATAGAAAGAAGCCACCATCACCAACTGTACCATCACCAGAAGAATTGGTAGCAATGTTCTTTAGTTGGGCTGACCCACAGAATACACCCCATGGATTTGCGTGCCTTCCATACATTAGCGGCTTGACAGAGCCCCTCATGAGATTATTACGCAAACAAGAAATTCGAGTCGTCACCAAACCTCTTAAAACCCTTCAGCAAGAATTCCCATCCCCAAAAACAAGACAGCCCGTGGACCAACAATGCAATGTTGTCTACAAAATTCCGTGCTCGGACTGTCCGTGGAGTTACATTGGCGAAACTGGAAGATGCTTTTCAACGCGGAAAAAAGAACATCAAAGAAACCTAAAAAATTTCGCGAAAGGGTCAAACATTGCCAGCCATGCATGGAAGAATGACCACTCTATTGACTTCAATAATGCATGCGTAATTGACAAAGGCAACTACCGTGTTAGAAAAACCTTGGAATCCTGGCATACCGCTAAAACTGTTAACGCGGACAATAATTCTAAACCGTTACCGAGACAATACTCTATTTTATTGTAATTTTTTCTAGATCATTCTTATTCATATTCTAGTTCTCACCCGCATCGAATTTTTTACACCCCTTTTCGTATATATTTTAATTCGCGCTTTTTATATTTCATTCGTTAAAGGCTATAGATAGATAGCCGAAAGCTTATAATTTTTAATCAATTTTTAACCAGAGAACGTCTTTCAGATTTACAACATGTCTCATCCTGGTTACGGTGCAATTTTTAAAAGTAGTAGTAGTAGTAAATCTTTATTTATCCACGGTACAAAATTCGTCAGCTTTAAAAATACCTAATACTAATACAATAAAAATATTTAAATATAATAAAAATATTTAACTAAAAAAGCTGCTTTCCACGAATGCCGTGCCTTACAGTTCTTTGAGTAATCGTTTAAATTGCCCAAGGGACTCTGCTTCCCTTAAGTTACAAGGAAGACTGTTCCAGAGAATGGCGCCACTATAGCTGAAGCTGTTTTTGTAATAGTTTGTGCGCGGTAATGGAACATTAAGTTTATTTTCAGAGTCCCTTAGGTTATATGCGACTTCTCGCCTTTCAAATCTAGAACTAAGATAGTTTGGAGCCAACCCGTGCAGAGACCTGTAAACCATCGTAGCTCTTTGAAATTGTTGCTGGCAAGCTAGATTTTTCCACCCTAGAAATTTGAAAAGGTGACCAGCATCTACGTCATAGCTTGAGTAGGTCAAAACACGGGCTGCTCTGTTTTGTAGCTTTTGAACCTTATTCCGTAAGGTTATCCCACAGTTTCCCCAAACAATGTTGCAATAATCAAAGTGTGGCTGTATTAAAGCTTGATATGTTAGTTGTAAGGTCGCCTGAGGGACAAGGTGCCTTATTCGTTTTATGGCCCCAATACCAGAAGCGACTTTCTTTGTTACTTTCTCGATATGGCCATTCCAATCAAGTCTGTCATCGAGACTAAGCGAACTGGGATTGCAGTGTTATGACAATGACCATCAAGTTTCATCAGCTTTGTTCTCCGTAAACATCCATCTTGAGGCCTTTTAGGGTAATTTTCGTCTACATTCGTCCCGCAACGCGCCGTTAGCCTGCGTAGCAAGCGTTGCCCCAACCGCGCGAACGAAGGCGAAAAAAATTACTTCGCGCGATCCAATTTCGTTCGGCTCGGACGGGAACGCTTGCTACGCAGGCTACGCGCCATTTGTAGTAACTACGGTCCACTACAAAGTAAATCATTAATAGACCTTATTCCTGAAGCAAGGCCTCAACGAAGTGTTAATAAAGAGGTGGCAGGCCTGCGCGACTCCCATTCACGTGTAATAGCCAGATAGAGCTTAGCTCGTACGAGTATATCTTTTAATGATCGGCCACTTCTGTATGAAACAATGGGGAGATCTTTGAATATTTCGCTAAGCAATAATCCTGTATTTTCAAGAGGACATTTTGTCAGAGTAGAGCCGTTATTGGTAATATGTCTGTCTGGCTTCCGCTGTTATCCGCGTGTAATTTGCAGAGTTTGACAGCTCTGTTTTTTGCCAGTTTTTTTTCTCTCGAGGCTCATTTATATTGTAAGATATGGTTTAGGCTCTCTCAAATATTAGCTCTGGAGGGACAAAGTTTGAAATATTACCGTGAACATGTACGATACTTGCATCTCGTGTTACTATGCCGGGTGTCATATTTATCTTTGTCCGGCTTCGCCAGAGGAAAGCTGTAAATCTGTGTCAGAGAGACGTTCTTTTGCATCCTGCATAGATTTCATGTAGCTCTTTGTCCTTCCAGTTTTTTCGTTCTGGTACTGACAATGTAACTGTTCACGCGCAAGTCTGTGGACTGTTTTGCGTGTTGTTTATGATATTGCGTGGAACCTCTCATTTAGGCAAAAGCTCTGAAATAAGTTCTTCCGCTGATAATTGTTCATCCAGTCCTACATTGTCGTCATCATTGCTTTTTTTCGATGTATTCAGGTTTTCTTGAGACCATTAATAGTCTTTGTTTGGAGGCTCGTAGCCTTGTAGTTCAGGCAATACCGCGGTTTCGATCCTTCTGGATCTCGTCAGTTGCCGATAAGGCGAGCGATAGAGACCACTGCTCGGTATCACTCGGTCACAGGTCTGATTTTTGCAGCTTTTATACTCGATCGGCGGATCGAAAGTTCATATGTGATAGAGCAGTTCTTTCGATCCTATTGTACACAGCTGGACGCTGTGGTTTTTCTGATGACTATAATGCAATATTTTAAGCATGTATTGTAGATTTAACAGAATAAAGCAGTGTATGTAGCCCGGGGGGGTACTCCCTTATTTGGGCTATACGGGGACGTGCCGCTGAATAGGGTATGGTTTTTTGGCCTCGCTGTCCTAAACAGGGTATACAATTCGACTTGCCTCTGTCCTAAACAGGTTAGAACCTGTCCTAAACAGGGTATGGTATTACGAGCCGAAAGACTTTAACTCAGACTGCGAGCAGTCTCTTTCTTTTCTTAGCCTGCGACCTGGAGCCTGCGAGAAGTTGAAAGAGCATGCGATCGAGCGGCAGAAAAACGACGCATTTTTTTTCCTGATTTGCGCAATATCAACTGAGTAAACCGACATATGGTAGGTCTAGTTTCTTTGTCTTGGATAACGCGATGAAAGAAAGATGTCACTGTGTCGCGCAGACATGAGGGATCCCGCTGGTATATATATTGTTTAGGGATATTTTTCTCTGTGAAAGGTCTATTAGTGCTTTAATCAAAATAAAATTAACCTTAAAAAATAAGTTCCACTTATTCATTATACATCGAAGAAATCATTCCTATTTGATTTGCTATTAAAAAATCACCTTTCTATGGATGCAATGACGACATTTTTTTTTACGCTAACTAATTTAGAGCTTAATGCTCGACGGCTTTTTGTTTAGTTTAAGTGTAGAGACGCAACAACTTGGTTTTAGACGCATCGAGCATGCTTTCTTCAGTTTGAATGACTTATTAAACAGTGTAAATTCCTGTAAAACCAGCGAGTGTACATTTTGTCGCTTGTCCTAAACAGGGTCTTAAAATGGAGGTTGCTGTCCTACACAGGGTAGGGTTTTTAGCGTATTTTTGTCCTAAACAGGGTCAGGATTTCAAACCCTCGGCGGCACCCCTATACCCAAACATGGTCAAGTACCCCCCCCCCCCCCCCCCGGGGTATGTAGGGACTCTTTTCTGTTCTTGTAGCTTGCCAAGTGTTGGTCACTGGCGTAGGGTTTAACATACTGCATTTCATGTTTAAATCTCTTTATTTGTAGTACATGTTGATTGTACTTTGTAGACATGCTATAATTAGGTTTGTATAAAGTCCGTACTCGCACGTGACGGGACGGGGCCTGCCTGGTAAGAATCAACAGTGATAATAAAGAGGTGGCAGGCCTGCGCGACTCCCATTCACGTGTAATAGCCAGATAGAGCTTAGCTCGCACGAGTATATCTTTTAATGATCGGCCCCTTCTGTATGAAACAATGGGGAGATCGCTGCATTTGCTCATTTGTTTTGTCCTATTTTTGACAAACTTAGGAATGTCAATGTGTTACCGGACTATCAAAGGTATTCTGGGTAGTTGTGAGTCGTTATGTTTGCTATTCAGTATGCTTTTCAATTGTTTTTAAAAAAAATTCAAACGTTAAAATGAGGTTAAAGCTATGAATACTTGGTATTAGTCTTCTTGGGTGGTTTCTTTTGTTGTGGGATCGTTCTGGGTCGTTTTGAGATCGCCCTCGGTCATTTGAAGATCGTTGTCGATCGTTGTGGGATCGTTGTGGGTCGTTGTGGGTCGTTGTGGATCGTTGTGGGTCGTTGTGGATCGTTGTGGATCGTTGTGGGTCGTTGTGGATCGTTGTGGGTCGTTGTGGATCGTTGTGGATCGTTGTGGGTCGTTGTGGATCGTTGTGGGTCGTTGTGGGTCGTTCCAGGTTTTAGTAACTACGAATTGTTTATCGATGATATGAAAATTTTTTGCCTCTTGAAAGAAACAAAATCATTCCTCTTCCATTTTTTTCATAAGTTAATAACATTATACATGTGAAGAGTGATCATCGCAGTAAATTTTCCAATTTAAGCAATTGGAAAGAAGAAGCCTGGAAAAAAAAAAAAATTCAGGGCTTCAACGGGATTCGAACCCGCGACCTCCGCGATACCGGTGCGATGCTATACCAACTGAGCTATGAAGCCACACGTTGGGAGCGAGGTCAATTTATTGACTTCATATTTTTCCCGTGCAGTGAAGTGATGTGAAGAATATATGAAATAATTCATAGTTGTACTGCGGTTGTAGATACATGTGAAGAGTGATCATCGCAGTAAATTTTCCAATTTAAGCAATTGGAAAGAAGAAGCCTGAAAAAAAAAAAAAAATCAGGGCTTCAACGGGATTCGAACCCGTGACCTCCGCGATACCGGTGCGATGCTCTATATAACATTATCTCATTTTTCTCCAGCTGGAAGCGAGCATGTTTTTTAGAAAACAAGGGTATCATGTTAATGAATTTAAAATGAACGAAATTCAACGTAAAACACCACAGTAAAATTCAAAACCATCTTGACAAACGGTAATTATAAGTTATTTTGGACCTTGAACTAACAAGTTACATACAGGCAGCAGATGACTCAATACGTACTGACAGTCCAACATAACACTCTGCACTATCTGAGATTGTCTCACTAGTTAGTAGATTTACCAGCAACATTGGAACCCCGCGGTATGAATAGACATGATGAATCGTAAAACTTGTAACCTAAGTAGATCCATTTTATCCTTACTTTATCTAGTAGTTTCTTTTGTTCGTCATTTCGCCACTTCCGTTTCAGTTTCAATATGTTTCAGCATCCGCCACTGTATAATATTGTAATTTCATTTTTATATTTTAGTAACATCTAAACACGAGGAAGGGTGCTCTGGCCAGCCGAAATATTCTTTAAAAAAAATAAGTAAACGACATTGTATCAGCCTTGCAGTAGTCCTTGACTAATCATCGTTTTACTAATACAGTGATTTCTACTGGTCAGCAGAATCACTCCAAAAAACTTATTGATGACGAAAGCACATCATTTGCATAATGTGCACCACAACTAAAACCTTTAGATTATTTTCGTATATCCTGTCACGTTCCAGCGTTTGAAACTGTCACTTGAGTGCGAGACATTTGAGAACTAAGAGCACTCAATGGGTCGTTTCGCTAAATTATCTTGTTCGAAAGGCTTTTTATTTCTTTCTACTTTAATTGTCACCTTGAGCTTGTACGATAAGCCAAATTTAATTTGATGGATAAAAATGTCGTTTGGGGTACCAAAAGGAGTCAGACCAAAAACTGTTCTGATAAATTCGCAGAGACCCCAGTTCCCCCAAAATAACCGAATAGATAAAGATTTTAAAGCGCAGCATGAAAAGTAACTTTCAGAAATTCAAAAGCACTCCAGATAAACTAAAACAGTGATTTAAAGCATTTGCCAGGAAACAGTCGTTGGGTGCCTCAGATTTAACTGTTTTGCATAAGCATTTAAAGTTTGACATAGAGTTCAAATTTCCATCACGTTCTCTTACTCTAAAATTTTGTGCTTTGTGTTTACATAGTTAGTAGAAGGGAAGAGTTCTCTATGGTCTAAAGCATCCACGATTTTGAGAACATTTCTGTATTCACTTGCCCGGGCTCAAATGCTCATTCCAAACAGTGGGGAATCATCCATATATGCTAAGCTGTGTAAATGCTTTTGACCCATAATCTCTTTTTCTAGGCCATATTTCATTTGTTAATTCTCACCACCACAAACAAATTCCATACAGGATCATCAGTTTCCTATTTTAAAATCTGTTTGTTATTGTTAAAAGTTGGCTTGTATAGTTTTCTTCTTCATCAGCATGTTTCAGTTTCCGAGTTCAGCCGACAGTTTGTAAATTTCAGTTTCAATTGTTCATTTTGACAACATTGCTTCAGTTTCAAATGAACCAAAATAGAAGCAGCGTCCGTTGCTTTATAAGAATCAGTTGATAACAACAATTGCTGACTTGATTAAAGTCTTGAACCGAAGGCCATCGCAAGAGATGGATTTTGAAGATAACACGTTGAGAGGTGAGAAACTATGGCAATATAAAGCCTTTTATTTTGTGAATTTACCGGATTGTGAGGACGAGTTACTGTGAAATTCTATTTTAATTTTTAATCTGAATGACGGTTTTTCTTATGGACAAGAATGTTATTCTAAGTTCAACTCTTAACCAGATCTGAAAAAAAAAACCTACCCTAAGGCGAATGTACTCAGATTGATTTCCCTCACAAAAACCTATAATTATCCATGAACACTGAACGTGATATGACACATATCTCTACATTACTGGAAGCGACTAAGACATGATCAAATCCATCCGACAAACGTAGAGTAAAGTTCTTAGAGAGTAATGATAAGACTTCTACTGCGCACATTACAATCAAGTGCTAAACGATAGAGCCCGGTATGATTCTAAAACACCAATGTAGATTTATTTGTGTTCCTCTATTAGAACCTGTTGATATTGCACAAAATTGAACTGAGATAGACGCCAATACATGATGAATCCGAGTGATTCACAAGAAATTGATTCTGCCGGCATTGACACACTGAGAGGTGAGATAAATTAGGAGATGAAGTAGTCCCTTTTATGGGCATAGGTATGTGTGGCCCCAAATGATATGGTTTTAAGCCGTTTTGGTGACAAATGAAGTATCGATTTGGGCTATTTTGGTCATGAATAGGTTATGGTTTTGAAATCTTATCTTGAACTGGGTTTAGTTTTTATTAAGATCATACATAGGGCAGGGAAAATAGTGGATTCTGTCATAAATATATGAATGCCAGTGTAGAGCGATTCGTTTTGAAAAAAATGCAGCCAGTTATGAGACCGAGTTTCTTGCGTTGATAGAATCTATAGATTGTTCCTCATGCGGAATGATCCCTATTTTGTGAGTGAGAAACTTCAGTTGATAATTATTTTTCCTAAACAGGAAACGGTTTAGCTGGAAACCGAAAAAGCAATGGATGTTTGCCACAGATATAATTTTGAACGCAATGTAACCCACACTACTCGTGCGCGCCAGCGGTAACATTAACTGTGCCTGCCTTTTATTTTCTCTTGAATCGCCACACGTTCATAAACATTGGAATTAGAACTTAACGTCCTCTATTCCATCTGTTCAGTATAGTAACAGTAGCAAAATCATCTGTGATCTCCTGTGAAGATGTTCTTTATTCTACTGAAGGCAATAGAGGTA
>JAHPZR010011631.1:22500-35105 GCA_019787425.1 Platygyra sinensis
TTCTTCTTTGGCTAACTCAGCATCTCCTAGTTCTTTGTAAACTTTCGCTTTTTCTGTGAGATACAAAACCCAAATCGATAAGTAATTAGAGCAACTTTTTAAATATTGTTTAGCCGTTTGCAATTGACTGCTGTGATATGTTGGGATATTTTCTCACCTGTCAACGCATCATTGTCAGCTAACTCCAAATTTTGGGAAGAAGTTTGCTCCTGTGCCGTGTCAACTTGTTCTAATAAAGGAACAGAAATCTATGTAAGCGTTTTCTGTTTCGCTGATGTGACCATTAATTTCAATTTTTTTCTGCAATTTTCCTGCCTGTTATTTTTTGCGATAACCTTTAAATTTCACTATTAGTGCAAAAGAAAGTTCAAGCTATAATCTTAAAATGACCAGGGTATTTTTAAATTCGCCAGTATTATTGTAAAGTTACGAGTAAGGCGGCAATTTTGCCATTAAACTGTTTACAAAATGATATGGACAATAAACAGATAAAATCTCAAGGTTAAGCTCTTTTACGGCCGAGGAAAGTTATGTCAAACGTAAGCCTTTTCCAAGCAGGTTTATCTTAACAATCAAATTCGTGAATTCGGTAGTTCCCATTCCTTGTGAAACAGCCATACAATAAACATATTCACTTTTCTTGAAGTAGAGATACGGTAACTTCTTACCACTGTAAGTTTCGTATAATAGAAGCCGTTTTGTGTTTTATTTTGGTTACAGTATGCTTAAGATCTACACTCTAGACGTTTACTAATAACGGTAGAACTTCAAACATGCAGTATTCCTGTCCACACTGAAAAGTCTGTAAATGCAACATCCATTTCAAGCATTGGAATTAAAAACCTCTTCAGTATAGTAAGCTTAGCTTTAATTTATCTGCAATCTACTGTGAAGATGTTTTTTTAGACCATGGCAATAAAGGTATATAAACTAGACGAATTCCCTTTTTAATCTTATAATAAAGTCATGAATCTAAAACTTTTGGATTCATGACTTTATTATAAGCTTAAAGAGAGAATTCGTCTAATTTATTTACCTCTATTGCCTTCAGTAGAATAAAGAACATCTTCACAGGAGATCACAGATGATTTTGCTACTGTTACTATACTGAACAGATGGAATAGAGGACGTTAAGTTCTAATTCCAATGTTTATGAACGTGTGGCGATTCAAGAGAAAATAAAAGGCAGGCACAGTTAATGTTACCGCTGGCGCGCACGAGTAGTGTGGGTTACATTGCGTTCAAAATTATATCTGTGGCAAACATCCATTGCTTTTTCGGTTTCCAGCTAAACCGTTTCCTGTTTAGGAAAAATAATTATCAACTGAAGTTTCTCACTCACAAAATAGGGATCATTCCGCATGAGGAACAATCTATAGATTCTATCAACGCAAGAAACTCGGTCTCATAACTGGCTGCATTTTTTTCAAAACGAATCGCTCTACACTGGCATTCATATATTTATGACAGAATCCACTATTTTCCCTGCCCTATGTATGATCTTAATAAAAACTAAACCCAGTTCAAGATAAGATTTCAAAACCATAACCTATTCATGACCAAAATAGCCCAAATCGATACTTCATTTGTCACCAAAACGGCTTAAAACCATATCATTTGGGGCCACACATACCTATGCCCATAAAAGGGACTACTTCATCTCCTAATTTATCTCACCTCTCAGTGTGTCAATGCCGGCAGAATCAATTTCTTGTGAATCACTCGGATTCATCATGTATTGGCGTCTATCTCAGTTCAATTTTGTGCAATATCAACAGGTTCTAATAGAGGAACACAAATAAATCTACATTGGTGTTTTAGAATCATACCGGGCTCTATCGTTTAGCACTTGATTGTAATGTGCGCAGTAGAAGTCTTATCATTACTCTCTAAGAACTTTACTCTACGTTTGTCGGATGGATTTGATCATGTCTTAGTCGCTTCCAGTAATGTAGAGATATGTGTCATATCACGTTCAGTGTTCATGGATAATTATAGGTTTTTGTGAGGGAAATCAATCTGAGTACATTCGCCTTAGGGTAGGTTTTTTTTTTCAGATCTGGTTAAGAGTTGAACTTAGAATAACATTCTTGTCCATAAGAAAAACCGTCATTCAGATTAAAAATTAAAATAGAATTTCACAGTAACTCGTCCTCACAATCGGTAAATTCACAAAATAAAAGGCTTTATATTGCCATAGTTTCTCACCTCTCAACGTGTTATCTTCAAAATCCATCTCTTGCGATGGCCTTCGGTTCAAGACTTTAATCAAGTCAGCAATTGTTGTTATCAACTGATTCTTATAAAGCAACGGACGCTGCTTCTATTTTGGTTCATTTGAAACTGAAGCAATGTTGTCAAAATGAACAATTGAAACTGAAATTTACAAACTGTCGGCTGAACTCGGAAACTGAAACATGCTGATGAAGAAGAAAACTATACAAGCCAACTTTTAACAATAACAAACAGATTTTAAAATAGGAAACTGATGATCCTGTATGGAATTTGTTTGTGGTGGTGAGAATTAACAAATGAAATATGGCCTAGAAAAAGAGATTATGGGTCAAAAGCATTTACACAGCTTAGCATATATGGATGATTCCCCACTGTTTGGAATGAGCATTTGAGCCCGGGCAAGTGAATACAGAAATGTTCTCAAAATCGTGGATGCTTTAGACCATAGAGAACTCTTCCCTTCTACTAACTATGTAAACACAAAGCACAAAATTTTAGAGTAAGAGAACGTGATGGAAATTTGAACTCTATGTCAAACTTTAAATGCTTATGCAAAACAGTTAAATCTGAGGCACCCAACGACTGTTTCCTGGCAAATGCTTTAAATCACTGTTTTAGTTTATCTGGAGTGCTTTTGAATTTCTGAAAGTTACTTTTCATGCTGCGCTTTAAAATCTTTATCTATTCGGTTATTTTGGGGGAACTGGGGTCTCTGCGAATTTATCAGAACAGTTTTTGGTCTGACTCCTTTTGGTACCCCAAACGACATTTTTATCCATCAAATTAAATTTGGCTTATCGTACAAGCTCAAGGTGACAATTAAAGTAGAAAGAAATAAAAAGCCTTTCGAACAAGATAATTTAGCGAAACGACCCATTGAGTGCTCTTAGTTCTCAAATGTCTCGCACTCAAGTGACAGTTTCAAACGCTGGAACGTGACAGGATATACGAAAATAATCTAAAGGTTTTAGTTGTGGTGCACATTATGCAAATGATGTGCTTTCGTCATCAATAAGTTTTTTGGAGTGATTCTGCTGACCAGTAGAAATCACTGTATTAGTAAAACGATGATTAGTCAAGGGGACTACTGCAAGGCTGATACAATGTCGTTTACTTATTTTTTTTAAAGAATATTTCGGCTGGCCAGAGCACCCTTCCTCGTGTTTAGATGTTACTAAAATATAAAAATGAAATTACAATATTATACAGTGGCGGATGCTGAAACATATTGAAACTGAAACGGAAGTGGCGAAATGACGAACAAAAGAAACTACTAGATAAAGTAAGGATAAAATGGATCTACTTAGGTTACAAGTTTTACGATTCATCATGTCTATTCATACCGCGGGGTTCCAATGTTGCTGGTAAATCTACTAACTAGTGAGACAATCTCAGATAGTGCAGAGTGTTATGTTGGACTGTCAGTACGTATTGAGTCATCTGCTGCCTGTATGTAACTTGTTAGTTCAAGGTCCAAAATAACTTATAATTACCGTTTGTCAAGATGGTTTTGAATTTTACTGTGGTGTTTTACGTTGAATTTCGTTCATTTTAAATTCATTAACATGATACCCTTGTTTTCTAAAAAACATGCTCGCTTCCAGCTGGAGAAAAATGAGATAATGTTATATAGAGCATCGCACCGGTATCGCGGAGGTCACGGGTTCGAATCCCGTTGAAGCCCTGATTTTTTTTTTTTTTTCAGGCTTCTTCTTTCCAATTGCTTAAATTGGAAAATTTACTGCGATGATCACTCTTCACATGTATCTACAACCGCAGTACAACTATGAATTATTTCATATATTCTTCACATCACTTCACTGCACGGGAAAAATATGAAGTCAATAAATTGACCTCGCTCCCAACGTGTGGCTTCATAGCTCAGTTGGTATAGCATCGCACCGGTATCGCGGAGGTCGCGGGTTCGAATCCCGTTGAAGCCCTGAATTTTTTTTTTTTTCCAGGCTTCTTCTTTCCAATTGCTTAAATTGGAAAATTTACTGCGATGATCACTCTTCACATGTATAATGTTATTAACTTATGAAAAAAATGGAAGAGGAATGATTTTGTTTCTTTCAAGAGGCAAAAAATTTTCATATCATCGATAAACAATTCGTAGTTACTAAAACCTGGAACGACCCACAACGACCCACAACGATCCACAACGACCCACAACGATCCACAACGATCCACAACGACCCACAACGATCCACAACGACCCACAACGATCCACAACGATCCACAACGACCCACAACGATCCACAACGACCCACAACGACCCACAACGATCCCACAACGATCGACAACGATCTTCAAATGACCGAGGGCGATCTCAAAACGACCCAGAACGATCCCACAACAAAAGAAACCACCCAAGAAGACTAATACCAAGTATTCATAGCTTTAACCTCATTTTAACGTTTGAATTTTTTTTAAAAACAATTGAAAAGCATACTGAATAGCAAACATAACGACTCACAACTACCCAGAATACCTTTGATAGTCCGGTAACACATTGACATTCCTAAGTTTGTCAAAAATAGGACAAAACAAATGAGCAAATGCAGCGATCTCCCCATTGTTTCATACAGAAGGGGCCGATCATTAAAAGATATACTCGTGCGAGCTAAGCTCTATCTGGCTATTACACGTGAATGGGAGTCGCGCAGGCCTGCCACCTCTTTATTATCACTGTTGATTCTTACCAGGCAGGCCCCGTCCCGTCACGTGCGAGTACGGACTTTATACAAACCTAATTATAGCATGTCTACAAAGTACAATCAACATGTACTACAAATAAAGAGATTTAAACATGAAATGCAGTATGTTAAACCCTACGCCAGTGACCAACACTTGGCAAGCTACAAGAACAGAAAAGAGTCCCTACATACCCCGGGGGGGGGGGGGGGGGGTACTTGACCATGTTTGGGTATAGGGGTGCCGCCGAGGGTTTGAAATCCTGACCCTGTTTAGGACAAAAATACGCTAAAAACCCTACCCTGTGTAGGACAGCAACCTCCATTTTAAGACCCTGTTTAGGACAAGCGACAAAATGTACACTCGCTGGTTTTACAGGAATTTACACTGTTTAATAAGTCATTCAAACTGAAGAAAGCATGCTCGATGCGTCTAAAACCAAGTTGTTGCGTCTCTACACTTAAACTAAACAAAAAGCCGTCGAGCATTAAGCTCTAAATTAGTTAGCGTAAAAAAAAATGTCGTCATTGCATCCATAGAAAGGTGATTTTTTAATAGCAAATCAAATAGGAATGATTTCTTCGATGTATAATGAATAAGTGGAACTTATTTTTTAAGGTTAATTTTATTTTGATTAAAGCACTAATAGACCTTTCACAGAGAAAAATATCCCTAAACAATATATATACCAGCGGGATCCCTCATGTCTGCGCGACACAGTGACATCTTTCTTTCATCGCGTTATCCAAGACAAAGAAACTAGACCTACCATATGTCGGTTTACTCAGTTGATATTGCGCAAATCAGGAAAAAAAATGCGTCGTTTTTCTGCCGCTCGATCGCATGCTCTTTCAACTTCTCGCAGGCTCCAGGTCGCAGGCTAAGAAAAGAAAGAGACTGCTCGCAGTCTGAGTTAAAGTCTTTCGGCTCGTAATACCATACCCTGTTTAGGACAGGTTCTAACCTGTTTAGGACAGAGGCAAGTCGAATTGTATACCCTGTTTAGGACAGCGAGGCCAAAAAACCATACCCTATTCAGCGGCACGTCCCCGTATAGCCCAAATAAGGGAGTACCCCCCCGGGCTACATACACTGCTTTATTCTGTTAAATCTACAATACATGCTTAAAATATTGCATTATAGTCATCAGAAAAACCACAGCGTCCAGCTGTGTACAATAGGATCGAAAGAACTGCTCTATCACATATGAACTTTCGATCCGCCGATCGAGTATAAAAGCTGCAAAAATCAGACCTGTGACCGAGTGATACCGAGCAGTGGTCTCTATCGCTCGCCTTATCGGCAACTGACGAGATCCAGAAGGATCGAAACCGCGGTATTGCCTGAACTACAAGGCTACGAGCCTCCAAACAAAGACTATTAATGGTCTCAAGAAAACCTGAATACATCGAAAAAAAGCAATGATGACGACAATGTAGGACTGGATGAACAATTATCAGCGGAAGAACTTATTTCAGAGCTTTTGCCTAAATGAGAGGTTCCACGCAATATCATAAACAACACGCAAAACAGTCCACAGACTTGCGCGTGAACAGTTACATTGTCAGTACCAGAACGAAAAAACTGGAAGGACAAAGAGCTACATGAAATCTATGCAGGATGCAAAAGAACGTCTCTCTGACACAGATTTACAGCTTTCCTCTGGCGAAGCCGGACAAAGATAAATATGACACCCGGCATAGTAACACGAGATGCAAGTATCGTACATGTTCACGGTAATATTTCAAACTTTGTCCCTCCAGAGCTAATATTTGAGAGAGCCTAAACCATATCTTACAATATAAATGAGCCTCGAGAGAAAAAAAACTGGCAAAAAACAGAGCTGTCAAACTCTGCAAATTACACGCGGATAACAGCGGAAGCCAGACAGACATATTACCAATAACGGCTCTACTCTGACAAAATGTCCTCTTGAAAATACAGGATTATTGCTTAGCGAAATATTCAAAGATCTCCCCATTGTTTCATACAGAAGTGGCCGATCATTAAAAGATATACTCGTACGAGCTAAGCTCTATCTGGCTATTACACGTGAATGGGAGTCGCGCAGGCCTGCCACCTCTTTATTAACACTTCGTTGAGGCCTTGCTTCAGGAATAAGGTCTATTAATGATTTACTTTGTAGTGGACCGTAGTTACTACAAATGGCGCGTAGCCTGCGTAGCAAGCGTTCCCGTCCGAGCCGAACGAAATTGGATCGCGCGAAGTAATTTTTTTCGCCTTCGTTCGCGCGGTTGGGGCAACGCTTGCTACGCAGGCTAACGGCGCGTTGCGGGACGAATGTAGACGAAAATTACCCTAAAAGGCCTCAAGATGGATGTTTACGGAGAACAAAGCTGATGAAACTTGATGGTCATTGTCATAACACTGCAATCCCAGTTCGCTTAGTCTCGATGACAGACTTGATTGGAATGGCCATATCGAGAAAGTAACAAAGAAAGTCGCTTCTGGTATTGGGGCCATAAAACGAATAAGGCACCTTGTCCCTCAGGCGACCTTACAACTAACATATCAAGCTTTAATACAGCCACACTTTGATTATTGCAACATTGTTTGGGGAAACTGTGGGATAACCTTACGGAATAAGGTTCAAAAGCTACAAAACAGAGCAGCCCGTGTTTTGACCTACTCAAGCTATGACGTAGATGCTGGTCACCTTTTCAAATTTCTAGGGTGGAAAAATCTAGCTTGCCAGCAACAATTTCAAAGAGCTACGATGGTTTACAGGTCTCTGCACGGGTTGGCTCCAAACTATCTTAGTTCTAGATTTGAAAGGCGAGAAGTCGCATATAACCTAAGGGACTCTGAAAATAAACTTAATGTTCCATTACCGCGCACAAACTATTACAAAAACAGCTTCAGCTATAGTGGCGCCATTCTCTGGAACAGTCTTCCTTGTAACTTAAGGGAAGCAGAGTCCCTTGGGCAATTTAAACGATTACTCAAAGAACTGTAAGGCACGGCATTCGTGGAAAGCAGCTTTTTTAGTTAAATATTTTTATTATATTTAAATATTTTTATTGTATTAGTATTAGGTATTTTTAAAGCTGACGAATTTTGTACCGTGGATAAATAAAGATTTACTACTACTACTACTTTTAAAAATTGCACCGTAACCAGGATGAGACATGTTGTAAATCTGAAAGACGTTCTCTGGTTAAAAATTGATTAAAAATTATAAGCTTTCGGCTATCTATCTATAGCCTTTAACGAATGAAATATAAAAAGCGCGAATTAAAATATATACGAAAAGGGGTGTAAAAAATTCGATGCGGGTGAGAACTAGAATATGAATAAGAATGATCTAGAAAAAATTACAATAAAATAGAGTATTGTCTCGGTAACGGTTTAGAATTATTGTCCGCGTTAACAGTTTTAGCGGTATGCCAGGATTCCAAGGTTTTTCTAACACGGTAGTTGCCTTTGTCAATTACGCATGCATTATTGAAGTCAATAGAGTGGTCATTCTTCCATGCATGGCTGGCAATGTTTGACCCTTTCGCGAAATTTTTTAGGTTTCTTTGATGTTCTTTTTTCCGCGTTGAAAAGCATCTTCCAGTTTCGCCAATGTAACTCCACGGACAGTCCGAGCACGGAATTTTGTAGACAACATTGCATTGTTGGTCCACGGGCTGTCTTGTTTTTGGGGATGGGAATTCTTGCTGAAGGGTTTTAAGAGGTTTGGTGACGACTCGAATTTCTTGTTTGCGTAATAATCTCATGAGGGGCTCTGTCAAGCCGCTAATGTATGGAAGGCACGCAAATCCATGGGGTGTATTCTGTGGGTCAGCCCAACTAAAGAACATTGCTACCAATTCTTCTGGTGATGGTACAGTTGGTGATGGTGGCTTCTTTCTATTTTTGGAAATATGAGAGATGACTGAGGACGGGTAGCCATTGGCTTTTAGTGCAACTGTGACATAGTTGGTCTCGCGTGATTTTCCTTCGTTAGTGCTTGGGAGATTAGACGCACGGAATAGCAAGGTAGAGGCCGTGCTGATTTTGTGTTTTCTCTCATGATGTGAGGAGAAGTCTAGATATCTATCAGTGTGGGTTGGTTTTCGATAAACATCGATGACAGCAACACCATTTTTTCTTGACACTAAGGTGTCAAGGAAGGCAATTTGTCCATTGTTCTCTTCATCAATGGTAAATGTGATCTTAGGGTCGACAGCGTTTAAGGTGTCGTGGAAGGAATGGACAGCAGCTTTCTTGATGACAACAAAGCTGTCGTCAACATATCGTTTCCAAATCCTTGGCGGAACAATGGCGGAGCTGATGGCTGACTCTTCTATCACTTCCATACAGAGGTTAGCGACAATAGGGCTAACAGGGCTGCCCATGGCACAACCATGAATCTGCTTGTATGTGCGATTATTGTAGACGAAATAGTTGTTTGAAAGAGTGAAGTCAAGAAGAGAGATGATGTCATCGGTAGAGAGGTTTGTTCTGGTCTGTAGTGTGTTATCACAGTTCAGCATCCGCAATAAACTGAACTGTGATAACACACTACAGACCAGAACAAACTTCTCTACCGATGACATCATCTCTCTTCTTGACTTCACTCTTTCAAACAACTATTTCGTCTACAATAATCGCACATACAAGCAGATTCATGGTTGTGCCATGGGCAGCCCTGTTAGCCCTATTGTCGCTAACCTCTGTATGGAAGTGATAGAAGAGTCAGCCATCAGCTCCGCCATTGTTCCGCCAAGGATTTGGAAACGATATGTTGACGACAGCTTTGTTGTCATCAAGAAAGCTGCTGTCCATTCCTTCCACGACACCTTAAACGCTGTCGACCCTAAGATCACATTTACCATTGATGAAGAGAACAATGGACAAATTGCCTTCCTTGACACCTTAGTGTCAAGAAAAAATGGTGTTGCTGTCATCGATGTTTATCGAAAACCAACCCACACTGATAGATATCTAGACTTCTCCTCACATCATGAGAGAAAACACAAAATCAGCACGGCCTCTACCTTGCTATTCCGTGCGTCTAATCTCCCAAGCACTAACGAAGGAAAATCACGCGAGACCAACTATGTCACAGTTGCACTAAAAGCCAATGGCTACCCGTCCTCAGTCATCTCTCATATTTCCAAAAATAGAAAGAAGCCACCATCACCAACTGTACCATCACCAGAAGAATTGGTAGCAATGTTCTTTAGTTGGGCTGACCCACAGAATACACCCCATGGATTTGCGTGCCTTCCATACATTAGCGGCTTGACAGAGCCCCTCATGAGATTATTACGCAAACAAGAAATTCGAGTCGTCACCAAACCTCTTAAAACCCTTCAGCAAGAATTCCCATCCCCAAAAACAAGACAGCCCGTGGACCAACAATGCAATGTTGTCTACAAAATTCCGTGCTCGGACTGTCCGTGGAGTTACATTGGCGAAACTGGAAGATGCTTTTCAACGCGGAAAAAAGAACATCAAAGAAACCTAAAAAATTTCGCGAAAGGGTCAAACATTGCCAGCCATGCATGGAAGAATGACCACTCTATTGACTTCAATAATGCATGCGTAATTGACAAAGGCAACTACCGTGTTAGAAAAACCTTGGAATCCTGGCATACCGCTAAAACTGTTAACGCGGACAATAATTCTAAACCGTTACCGAGACAATACTCTATTTTATTGTAATTTTTTCTAGATCATTCTTATTCATATTCTAGTTCTCACCCGCATCGAATTTTTTACACCCCTTTTCGTATATATTTTAATTCGCGCTTTTTTATATTTCATTCGTTAAAGGCTATAGATAGATAGCCGAAAGCTTATAATTTTTAATCAATTTTTTAACCAGAGAACGTCTTTCAGATTTACAACTACTACTACTACTACTCTCCTGGGACGGGGAGCGTTGCGTGACTCCGGCCCGAGCGGCTGCGAAGGAGACTACAGTTCGTTTCGCTAGCGCAGAAATCGGCAAGAAAGTATAGCGCGTCGCGGCACGAATGTAGATGGGTGTTTACGGAGAACAAAGCTGATGAAACTTTTCATGTGACTTATACATATCTTTATTCGATGGCCGGCCGAAGAGACATCGATCGGACTTATAAATGTGTCTCTGAAAGGAGATTTTTTCTCGCGAAAAGCATTTCGTCCTATTTTTGACAATAAATACAACCTTAGGAATGTCAATGTGTTACCGGACTATCAAAGGTATTCTGGGTAGTTGTGAGTCGTTATGTTTGCTATTCAGTATGCTTTTCAATTGTTTTTTTTTTTAAATTCAAACGTTAAGTTTGGTATTAGTCTTCTTGTGGGTCGTTGTGGGTCGTTGTGGGATCGTTGTGGATCGTTGTGGATCGTTGTGGATCGTTGTGGGTCGTTGTGGGTCGTTGTGGATCGTTGTGGATCGTTGTGGATCGCTGTGGGATCGTTGTGGATCGTTGTGGGTCGTTGTGGATCGTTGTGGGTCGTTCCGGGTTTTAGTAATTACGATAAACCAATACTAGTTTCATTGTCAAATAGTTACGTCATGTCTCGGAATAACACGTTCTTATTAGGTTGCTACCGTTGGTGTTAACATTACACAGGAGCCCATCACTGGGAGCCTGAAACTTTCATGATAAGCCAATGCAACGGCATTTTACAGACCAGTCCATTTTTAGGCCAGTTCCAGTCTACATGAGCACGCTTCGGTGAGGATAAAATAATGCGGCCTCATGTGAACATGTCGACATCTTGTCGACATGTTAATATTAGTCCGTGCTTGTGATTGTAATTGGTCACTGAGGTTCCTGTTTCGATCTGAATTCGAGATAAATTCAAACTAAAAATAGATCGGTGTGTAAAAACGCCTTGACCGAAATACGGGGTAGTTGCAGGCTCCAAGTGATGGGCTCCTACAGTAAACCAGTTCAAAATACACAATGATATCGATTAATACAACCGAGAAGCGTTTCAACTTGACCGATGTTATATCCTACATCGGTGAATGAGTCCCCTCAAAGACTGACTAAATTTATTTGCGGTTTCAAAAGTGCCACAATGTCTACAGCAATATTTGAGAAGTTTCTTTTGTCACGACATTACGAATTTTAAAATTAATGCCGCTAACTCGGAAATGTTTCGGTTGAATACATTTGTGAACTTTTTGTTCTCTTTACAGTGAAACCTCGGTTCAACGAAGTCGCTGGGGACCGGCCAAATTTGCTCGTTAAATGGAGGGTTCGTTTTTTTCGAAACATCGATATAACGAATTTGAGGGGAAACGACCGGCCAAAATGTTCGTTCTATCGAGGTCACAGGTAATGATTGACTTGTAACACAGGTGACTTCTGTCACGCGACATAATTATCATTACAGGGAGACAGCGTGGCCGAGTGGTTTAGGGCGCTGGATTTGAAATCTGGAGGTCCCCGGTTCAAATCCTCCACCCTATTGCTATCTGGATTTGTTCTCGGTAGTCCCGAGTTCAACTCCTCGACCGCGTTTTGTAAATAGCGAACTGGTCAGCCTCCCACCAGTTGGGATTCTTAATGTTTATGTTCAATTTGCAGTATTTAGTTACTCATTTACAGTGTCCCCAATTAGCACTACAGTGCAAAATACACTCGACACTTAAATAAAGTTATTATTATTAGCTGATTATTATTATTATTATTATTATTATTATCATTATTATTATTTTT
>JAHPZR010011632.1:0-2500 GCA_019787425.1 Platygyra sinensis
ATAACTTAAGAGCACATATAAAAAGGAACTAAGGGCATAAGAAAGCCGTCGTCCAGCGGTTTTCCACAAATTTTATGGATAATTCAATGCGACAGAAAGGCGCTTTTGATTCCAAATATTTCGGCAACTTTTCTAACCGTAAGCAATTTTGAAAAGAAAAGGTGAAAATGTATTCTCAATTTCAATATTTTTATCTTCTTGTGTTACAGTCCCTAAAAGGTCCAATTTAAAAGTTTTAACAGTTTTCAACCTATTATTTAGTTGGCACTCGACCCCAGAAGCAAGTTTTTTGGTAAACATTTATGTTTTTGAAAAGCTTTGAATAATTTTGTCCTGTCTACAAATTACCCTCAAATCAAAGCAAACCTTAAAATAATACTTAACTTAGGCAGAAAAAACAGCAAGTGGGTGATAGTGAGGAACCAAGGAGAAACATGGATGGCTTAGACTGAAAAGGATTGAGTCGGATTACGAATTTTAACTCAGTTTGTGTTGTTTTCACTGATGTGGGCTGTCTTTCAATTTACAGTTCACTCACACTGCGCATGGCCGAGAAGTGGTCGACGCTGCACGGTGGAGTGTAAAAGAATGCGTGGACAAGTATCTCGAGAATGCGCGTCGATGGCCCCTTTTCGGGTGCAGGCTTTTTCAAGCACAGGTTTGAGATTATTATGATCCTGGCTTTCTGTTACATATAAATCCAGCTTACGTTTGGTCTGAGTTTGTAATGCTGCTTCGAGTGGTGAAAACTTCTGGTAGAACGTGTTCAATTAAATCACAGCTAAAGATAATTTTGTTTTTCCTTCTCACAGCAAAAGCACACGGTGTCAGCCGCTAAGAAACGAACTACAATGACAGAGAATACGCAGCCAGTTTGGCTGGCCGTGGAAGAAGACAGCATTAATATTCTGGAAGGACAGAGTCTGGTAAGTCTGGGCAGAAATTAAAAATCCCATAGCACTCTTCATAAAAGACTTCACTGATCTGCCAGATACTTTGTTTTTGTACAACAAGGAAACAAAAATACGACGGAATGTGCAAAAGCTTCTCAAGTTGTATAGCGCGAATTATCGCAGCAAGAGAACAACAACTGATAACGAATAACAACACAAGAAAAACGAATATGCTAGCTTTTTGTTTGTTCTAGCCATCCAGACTAGATTTTCATCATAATTTTACTCGTGTTTCTTAGCATTAGGAGGGCGGTGGCTCACCCATGCAGTCCTGCCTTCAGTTTTGGTAGCATTTAACGCCCAGAGGAGTATTGGTTCTTCTCCTTCCCACCCCTTCTTGTCAGCGTTTTGTCAGGCCACCGCAATATTTCTCTCAAGCCGTTTTCCCATGGCGTTTGAGTGGGTGCCCAAAGTCAGAGTCAACTTAATTTAGCGTATGATTTTATTGACGTAACATAAAAAATATAATAACATAACATGTAAAATACACTAAGTGTAACTTAAAATAGGAAATACTTCTCGTGAATATCATTGAAATTGTCTACAATTGAATCGGTCTTATCTTGCATTTGGAAGTGCTAATCATGTGTGTTTTTTTGTTTCTTCAGCGATTGATGTGTCGCTACAGGTACAAACACGTGGTAACGTTTGGCGGGTGGAAAGACGACTTCATGTTAGTCGTTAACCAATCTATTATGCGGGGCGGTAATACAGTCGAGCAGGGAACCCAGAGATTGCTGTTTGTTATGTCCAGGGGAAAGGTAAGTGTTCTTATCCAAACTTATTTTTCCAAGTCCTTTCTAACATGTCACACTGCGTTAATCGGTTTTAAAAAATAATTTAATAAATTTCTTTCCCCTTCATCTTTGTTTATGGCACAAAGGCTATCCGAGCAACTTAATGCCGCAAGAAATACAGTTGAACCCAATACTGTAACTCGAACCCTCGATAACTCGAATTCCCCGCTAACTCGAAGCAAAAATGACTTCCCTTTGATTTGCCTCGCATATATACTGTTATTTTAACCCCTATAACTCGAAACCCCGCTCACTCGAAGCGATTTTTACTTCCCTTCAGGTACTTTTCTTTGTTATTCTACCCTCGATAACTCAGTTGTAGTCGATTTTCACTTTTGCGGGCCGGCTAATGAACCATAACATTTTGCACGGGAATATTACATTTAATCTCATTTGTATATTATCACAAATTGACCTAATTGTCGATATTACACGTTTGTATGTCTGTAAACAAAATGTTTTGACAGTTCTTCCCCACTTGTCAATCTTGGCCAGTTTATTCTTGAGAACAATACATAAGTTGTCTCTTCTTCCCCTCAAACACAGACTCGGGTTGTGCAACATTATGGACAGAGACAGAATGGCTGCTAAACGCCAGGGACTTTAGCTTATGACAAACTATTTTTTCAAATCAATCGAGAGAATAGATTTTTCAACAAATGTTAAAGTGAGATTTAGCACTAAACATTCTGAAGAGCAGCTACTTTATATTTCATGCTTTTGTTGTGTTTCCTTGTTTTGTTTCGTCAT